>VDFB02275907.1:279995-449565 GCA_007258455.2 Sequoia sempervirens | reverse complement strand
ATGGGCACATGATTGATGAATTTCCTAAGGAAAATTTTTTTAAAAAATTCTAAGGCAAGGAATAAAATGTGTTGTTGACATAAAGATGCCTAGGCGGATGAATTTGAAGTTGGGCGCCTAGATAATTTTTGATAAAATTCCTGATGAAAACATTTTGCTCGAGCCAGAGTTAGATGAAATGTCGGAGTGAACGCCTCAGCCGGAAAAGTGAAGAAGATGCAATTGAAGCTGGCACTTTCAAAAGATGGTTTTAAAATGCATCTCTTAAATACGCCCTGGAGGAAGATGAAATTTGTCTAAGGCATTGAAATATGATGTACAGGTGTTATATGCCCCAGCCTACAGATGTCGAAAAATCATGAAGAAAGCAAGGTTGGCTAGAGAAAATCGATGAACCCTTGGAAGTTAAAACATGAAAATCAGGTAAGTAGGGTGGGTTTATATTATGAAGTGTTTTGATGCTCTTCTCCTTGCTTGTTTTGCAGAAGGAACGTCAAGGCCAAGAGCACGAGGACTTGAAGCGATGAAGCAAGTACTCCAAGACTACATTTCAACCTCGAAGGAAGAAAAATCGCAAGAAGTGGCTTAGTGTTGAGACTTAGTACATGCCCAGCTCAAGTGATAAAGAAGAAATGTTTTCAAAGCTCAGGATGGAGAGAAGAAGGTCGCCATCAAGTACTTCAAGGTTGAAGAACAACATCAAGGGGGGAAATCATCATCAAGCAGGAGAAAGAAGTTGTCTCCTTGAGGTCAAATCGAGAAGGTGCCTGTCATACTAGTCCAAGAAGTTGAAGCAGTGTGAAAGCGTTTCCAGGCTGGAATCTTCTGGAAGATGGACATTAATGGCTCATTTATTACCCCACTCCTCTTGGTGGTGGTTTTTAGAGTGAATCTTGTTTAGGGCTGAGGTGGCACAATCTGGGCCATCCAACCGATTGTAATCTGAGCCGTCCATTGGACTTGGCCAGCTATATAAAGGGGCATCCCCCCTCATTTGTATCATTAGACAGTAGAGCTTAGAGATCAGACTAGGGAGTAGAGTAGAGACACTTTAGTCGTAATATCTTAGCATAGCATAGTTTGAAGGAGAAGGAAACTTTTCCTTTGAAAACTTTGTAAGAGATTGTTGCAAAAAACTATTGTAATAAAAGATCTTTCATTGAATGGTGAATTCATCTTTGTTATGAGTAGCTAGCAAGATTTCTTCATCCCTTCGACTTCAAGTAGCGTAAAGTAGAGTAGTTTTCATTTTCATGCAAGTAGATGTTAGTTGTGGACTTGTGGAGTTAATCAAGGCAACTTCTTTTAATCCATACCACTAGCAACTTGCTAACGGCAAGTTTGCCTTGTGTGGTCAACTGGAAAACTTTACAAACTTAACTTCGGTTGTGGTTTACGTCTTGGCTTGCATCGTCTTGTTGGTGTCTTTATGTTGAACTGTGACTTGAAAACCTCTTGCCACTCCCTTGAAGATTGCACCGACTTTGTGTAAGTTGTCCAACGTGAGGCAGAGCAAAGTCTGGTTGAAGTCTGTTGAGATTGATCCCACATCATGTCCTTAGATAGAACATAAACTTCTTAGGCCCTACACTCATTTTAAATTCAGTTCATTTCTGGTTAGCGTTAGGAAACTTGTGCTCACTTGCCAAATCATTCGAACCACATGAAACCGTTGATCTACTGTCTGCTATCAACTGTCGAACAATTGTGTAAGTCCCCTCGTGATACCAACAAAATCACAACGAACCAACTGAGGGTATTCTATTGCATTATCGGAACCTTGGAGTTGAAAGCATGAACTCACTCGCAATCTTAGCATGCTGAATACTTTGTTCAAGAGAGGATAGAGTATTCGTTGGGAAACTTTATTCTGTGTTGGTGTGGTCACGAAAATCACATCAACACAACCTTTGAAGTCTATTTAGCAAGTTAATAAAATGTTCTACATTTTTCCCAATTATTAGAGATTCGGTGGGACAGATTTCATCTCGAGTATTTGGTTGATATGCCAAACAACAATAACATCCAAGAAGAGCGACCGATTATATGCTTATAAATAAAGATGGAAACTAACATCATGCTCTTCGATCTTCGAAGAATCAGAAAAAACTTATTAAACCACATAATAGTAATTTTGTTCTCTTTTTAATTAAGAGGCGAAAAATATTCATTATGATGTAGTTTTATTTTCTTAAAAAATATTCATTATTCGACAAATTTGTTAAAGGAATAGACTATCTCTATTCTTGAGTGAAATTGCTATCTGTTGTGACCTTTTCACACATTGCCCCATTGCACATGGGGACCCCTAATTTTTGCTTTGTTCCCGTCTTTTGGCTTTGGTTTTCTCTCTCTGTCTCTCTCTTTGCTCCATCTGTCTCTCCAAGGTGTGCCCGTCTTTGAGCTTGATTTGAAGTTTTGGCTAGGTCTGTAGAATTAGGGTTTGCGCTTTTCATGTCAATTTGAGGTCAATTTGAGTTGGTTGATTACATTTTGACTGTTGCATCATGATTAAGACACTTTAAACTACTTGTCTGCAAAATTTGAGCTAGATCTGACAATTTGCTATTTTTAGTAGTCTGGGCTTCAGGAGCAGATTTTAGGGTTTACATGCAAAGTTTTTTAGTGCATGTCTAGAGAATATTTTTGGGTTTTCCGAGACCTATGCAATGGTATAACATGCAAGATGAGATGATAACTTTCAGTAGTCTTCACTTCGGAGGCTAATTTTAGCGTTTGCATGTTGGAGTCTTCAGTGCATGTCTGGATATTCTTTGTGGGTTTTTCAGGAGCTTCGCAGTGATGTTACATGTAAACCAGGATCAGGAGCTTTTTGCAGAGTTGTCTTCGAGAGCAAATTTTAGGGTTTGCATGCAAGATTTTTTCAGTGCATGTCAGCATATTTTTCATGGGTTTTTCAAGAGCTACGCAACGAGATAACATGCAAGCAGGATTGATCACTTTTCAAGAACTTACTATTTTTAGCCAATGCATGCATGCAGACCAGTTTATTGGGTTTTTTTGGGTTTTTTGAGATCTCTCAGGCAGTGTGACATGCAAACACATCTAGTAGCTGATTGGTCATTTTCTCAGACACTTACTATTTTTAGCAGGATCACTCCAACAGCTACCCAACACTTCAACATCACAAACAGGGCGACATGCAACAAAAATGGGGTCAAACAAAGATCATCCGAGCAACATGCAAATCAAATTAGGGTTTCCAACCTCGAGACCCAAAATGAAGGGTCAAACGCCAAAATCTCCGAAAACTGATGTATCCCATTGCGATCGGTATCTTTCAAGGATTCCACTAGTAAAATTTGAAGGCAATCTAAGCACTTACTATTTATAGTAAGGCACTTCTCAAATAGGCTATAAATAGCAAGTCAACACGAAGCGCTAGTGCGAACAAGTTAGTCAACCCACGAGGACCCCATGGAGCAAATTTCACGTCGAGCAAAGTTGCAGAAGTCTTGAAATCAAGCAGTTACTATAAATAGTAAGTCACCTCTAGAAACAGGCTATAAATAGTGAGTCGACACAAGATGGCAATGTGAACAGATTAACTAGGTCATGAGGATCCCGTGGTTAAAATTTCAGATCAATCCAAGCTACAGAAGAGTGAAAACCAAGGTACTTACTAAATATAGTAAAACAAGGGCAAGGAAGCCTAAAAATGTCGAAGTCTGAGAAAATTTCTGCTCACCCCTTGAAATGTGCCAAAGATGAAGCTGGCTGAAAGATGGAAAAGTTTTCAAGCCTTGTAAAATTCCTGTTGCCTAGCCTAAATGCACCCAAGATTGTTGGAGGTGGTGCCTTTAAAAAGTTTCTAAGTGTTGAATTCCTGTTTGACCCCTCAAATGCGCCCTCAAGAAGAAGTTGGCTTGGAGGAAAAAAAATTATTTCACATCTAGTGAAATGCGCCCAGAGCTTGGAGGAGGATGGAAAATTTTCTAAGTGTTGTTAAATTCCACCTCCACACCTCAAATGCGCCCATATGGGAGATGGCTCTAGGAAAGTTTTTAAGTATTGATGAATTCCTCCACCACTAGTTAAATGCGCCCAAGTTGATGGGCTAGCACCGAAAATTTCTAAGTGTCAAAAAAGTTCCTCCTCAGCACATGAAATGCGCCCAAACAAGCAGGGAAGAAGACAAAAAAAAAAATTAATTTCCTCCACCACCTAGCAAATGCGCCCATCTTGAAGGATATTTGAAAAACTTTCTAAGTGTGAAAAATTCCTGCAGGACCCCCTAAGTGTGCCCAAGGTAAGGTGAGGTTGAGAAAAAGTTTCTAAGGCAAGGAAAATTCCTTCTCCAGCCTCCAAATGCACCCACCAAGTTGTCAAGATGATAAAAGTTTCTAAGTGATAAAATGGAAGTCAAACCCCCTAAATGCGCCCATGCTTGTGATGGTGAGTTGAAAATGGCTAAGGCGTGAAAAAAAATCCTCCTTGACCCCTAAAATGCGCCCAAGTTGTCTGGGGTAGAATGAAAAGTTGCCAAGTGTTAAGAGATTCCTCTACTACCCTCTAAATGCACCCTACTTGCATGGCCATGGAAAAAATTTCTAAGGCGTGGGAATTCCTTGACCCCCCTGTCAAATGCACCCAAAGCGAAGTGAGGCATGATGATAAAAATTTTCTAAGTGTTGAGAATTCTTCCTCCACTAGTCAAATGCGCCCAGTCTAAAGGAGAGATGAGAAAAAATTTCAAAGGCAACAAACTGGCAGTGGCTACTCTCATATGCGCCCTCCACATGAAGGTGGTCTAGAAATTTTTCCTAGGTATTGAAAATGGAAGTAGGGGCTCCCAAATGCACCCTTGAGGAAAATGAGTTAGGAAATTTTTCAAGAGATATTTTTCAAAGGTATAAAATTCAATAATTAAATGTCCCCCTTCATAGTGATACACATGAATTTTGCATTTTTTGAGTGGAATTTTCTTCTAGGTACTGGATATATTCAACAGGGAGATGATTTTGAAACTTTTCACCCCTCGCCTGAGACTTGAAGATGGAGATTTTACTCGGGCGCCCGGTTGATGAAATTTTCTAGAAGAAATAAATTATTTCTAAGGCAGATGGGTTGGAAATTTGGCTAAGGCAAAAAGGGGGATATCATGTTGGTTGGAAAATTTTCTAAGGCAGAGAGAAATAAAACAACACCCTCTAAATGCGCCCTCAAGACGGACGAAAATTCTAAGAAAGACTTGTCTGAGTTAAACGTGCCCATCATAGAGAAGGAAGTTGAAAATTGTCTAAGGCGAAGAAAATGAAATGACAAGGCTCCAAATGCGCCCTTGAAGAAAGTTGGCTAAAATATCTAAGTCACAAGCATCAAGCTCTCAAATACACCCTCAAGGTATGGGATATCAAATGTGCACAAAGATGAATATGCTTCCTGTTGTGACCTTTTCACACATCGCCCCATTCAAAATGGGGACCCCCTAATTTTTGCTCCATTCTGGTCTTTTGGCTTGGGTTTCTCTCTCTCTCTCTCTCTCTCTCTCTCTCTCTCTCTCTCTCTCTCTCTCTCTCTCTCTCTCTTCGATCCTTTGGGATTTTTGCCGTTGAGCTTAAACGTGAAATTGGCCAAGTCTGAAAATTAGAGTTTCATCTTTCCTGGTCAGTCTGAGGTTGAGTAGGGTGAATATATTGAAACAGAGCTTAACATTGATGTCAGTGTGCTTCCAACAGGCTCTCAGCAAATTTTCATCAGATTCCAGTCACTTACTATTTTTAGTAAGTGTGCAATTCAGGGCAATCCGTCAGCATTTCTGAGATTCCGATAGTCACACTGCATTCAGAGCACATCAAGTTACTCGCGTGCAAAATTTGAGCTGAAACAGGCAACTTTCTATTTTTAGCAGTCTAGCTTCTGGGACAAATTTCAAGGTTTAGATGCAGAGTTTTTCTCTGCATGTCTGCATATTCCTTCTGGGTTTTTCGAGATCTTCGCGATAGTATAACATGCAAAACGAGACAACTTTCAGAGTTCAGCCTTCCAAGGCTATTTTTAGGGTTTGCATGTCAGGGTTTTCTTTGCATGTCGACATATTCCTTGTGGGTTTTTTGAGAGCTTCGTGATGATGTGACATGCAAATGGAGATAATCACTCAGTAAGGAACTTACTATTTTTAGCAGGTGCGTCCCGACAGCTGCCTCCCAGCGCTTCAGAATCACGAGTTGATCGCAATGTAGCAGAAACGAAAACAAACAGAGAGATTTTACGCATGCAAAACAAATTAGGGTTTCCAGCTTCGGAACCTGAAAAGGGGGTAAAAAGTCAAAAAATTCGAAAACCAATGTAAACCACCGCGATCCTTCAGGCTTTCTGCTGGTAAAATTTGAAGACAAACGGAGCACTTACTATTTATAGTAAGTCATTTTGGAAATTGGCTAAAAATAGCAAATCAGCTGCATCGCCGATGCAGGCGGTCACGTGGTGAGCACGTCATTCAAATTTCAAGTCAATCGAAGCAATGGAGCTATCAGAAGCAAGCAGTTACTATTTATAGCAAATCACCTTCAGAAATGGGCTAAAAATAGCAGGCCAACTAAAAATAGCAGTGTCAACAGGGTAACAGGGTCGTGAGGATGCAGTGTTTGAAATTTCAAATCGTTCTGAGCTTCAGAGATGCAAAAATCGAGAGACTTACTATAAATAGTAAGGCACAAAGAAGCTGGCGAAAACGAGGAAAAGTGACTAAGTTTGAAAGCTCGTCCTCCTGCCTAGGCAAAATGCGCCCAAGTTGATGAAGAAGCATGGAGAAAATTCTAAGTATAAACTTCGTCCACCACATATGCCAAAATGCGCCCATCCAACAAGGAAGTCAAAGAAAGTCAACACTTTTCATCCTCCTGCCTAGCCAAAATGCGCCCAAGGGAAGCTAATGAAAGTTGAAAAATATTCTAAGGCAAGGAATTCGTCCTCCTCACCCCTCAAAATGCGCCCATCCTTCAAGCATGGCAAAATGCGCCCATGAAGCATAAAGTCAAAGAGGTCAATGTTTTTCATCCTGCAGCTATGGTAAAATGCGCCCACCTTGAGAGTTGATAGCAAAAAAATTTCTAAGTGTTGAATATCCTCCACCACCCCCTAAATGCGCCCATCCTGCACATAGGTGGAAATGCGCCCAAAAAGAGAAGTCAAATGAGTTAAAGTTTTTCATCCCTCTCCCTATGCAAAACGTGCCCAAAAGAGGGCATGTAAGGACAAAAAAGGAGAAGTTGAAAGGTCACAAAGGACGTGGTTACAAGTTTCATCCTCCTCTACATGAAAAATGCGCCCAAAATGCGAAAGGTCAAAGGAGTCAACAAATTTCGTCCTCCTTACATGCCTAAATGCGCCCAAATGGGGCCATGTGAGGACAAAATGAGGGAGGTGAAGAGTCATATGCAAGGCGTTTGAAGTTTAAAATCCTCCTCACCCTCTAATATGCGCCCATCCTCCTCCTAGACTCAAATGCACCCAAAAGAGGGCATGTGAAGACAAAAACGGAGAAGTTGAAGAGTCATCCTCCATGCATAGCAAAATGCGCCCAAGTTGAAGATGGTAAAAGTGAACGTAGGATGGTGAAAATTGCCAAGGGTGAATAAAATACTCCAAGGCGTGGTCAAGGCAAGGTAAATGCTAGGCGTGGCAATATTCCTCTTCAAGTGCTATATGCGCCCAAGGTGGTAAGTGTGATAAGGTGTTAGAAAATACTCCAAGGCGTGTGAGGTGAAATAAAGTGCTAGGCGTGGTTTTGATTTTCTTCAAGTATGCTATGCGCCTAGGGTGGTGAAATGAAATATAAGATGATGAAAAGTTTTCCTAAGGCGTTGGAGCTTCAAGTGAAAATATTTTTCAAGTGTGAAATAAAATGCAAGGTGATAGGCGTTGGAGTTGCAAAACAATAAAAATTTTCCTAAGGCGTTGAAGATGATGGAAGTAAAATATGATGTGCTTGCAGGAAGATCTTCTAAGTGAAATAAATTTCTCTCACAGGCAAAGTGATCAAAGTTGAATATAAAAACTTCTGAGGCAAAATTTTTCTAAGGCAAAATTTTCAAGATGATTTAAAATTTTCTAAGGCAAAGTATTTTCTTCCTTAGAAAATATGCCTAGAGCTCAAGGTGGTGAATTTTTCTTCTTGAAGCACGAGCAAGTTCTCCAGTGACAGTCAGGATGATGACAATGCAGGATGAATTCAAAAATTTTCAAGTCTGAGCAACACAGGATGATCACAGATGAAGAACGGATTTAAATTGGTGGAATAATATTTTTCTAAGGTTCAAAATTTAAAAAAATTAAATGAACCCGTTCGTTGTGTACCCATGGATTCATCACGTTTCGGAGAAAATTTTCTTCTAGGTACTGAACGTCTGATGTGAGGATTGGATTTCTATATCTTCCACACTTCACCAACGCTTTTTCAGTGAAGAATTCAATCAATGCTCAAATTGTGAAATTTTCCTAAGGGAGAATTTAAAATTTTCTAAGGCAAAGTGAATAAAATTTGTTTTCAAGATAAATTTCTCCAGACAACGAATTTGAAGTGAATTGCCTAGATGATTTCAATCGAATTCTTCACGGATGAATTTTCCAGAGCGTCAGAGATGATTCAAATTTAAAATTTGCAAGACAGAGCTTCGGCTGGGGAATTAAATGGATTAAAAGATGAAATTTAATTAAACATTTTCGAAAGTAAATTGAGACATGCCAGTCAAAGTTGAACTTCTAGAAGGTTGAGATTCTCGGACAAGTGTCAGAAAAACCAGAGAGGGAAATTTGAATTCTTGAAGTGGAGTAGTGGAAATTTAATGCATTAGCTATACTTAGCTCCTTCTAGAATTCGATTTTTGCTATAAGAGCTGAAGCTTATTCATTTCTTCTTCACAACTGGAGAAATGCGAATTTGCTCTGAAGATTGAAGCTGAGTTTATTGCTGAAGCTGAAAGTCTGCAAGTACAAGAGAGAAGTACGACTTGGAATGAAATGAAGTGCTGAGTGAAGGGCGTTAGAAATTGCTGAAGTAAATAGGCGCCAAGTCATTTGGAGGTTGCTGAGTTCCAAAATCTGATTGCTAAAGAAATTCGAATTTCAAAGAGGAATTTGCTGAAGTTTGAACTTGAAGCTGGAGGTACGCACTTGCTAATTTGCTGAAGGTATGCTGGTACGAATTGAAGTCTAGTTGCTGAGCTTTGAAAATCTGAAGTTGAAGAAGGTGTGAAGTGCGAACTTGCGAGAGTAAAGTTACTGAAATCTGCACTTTGCTAAGTCTCTTGAAGTTGCTGATTGCTAGACTAAAGTGGGCGAGTTTAAAGCTTGAAGTTGCTAAGTTGCTGAAGTTGCTAAGTTGTTGAAGTTAAAGCTTACTTAGAAATCTTTTCTAAGTATTGAAGTTCGAAATCTGTTGAAGAGAAGAAGCTAAGGTTTGCGAATAAGAAATGTTATTGCAACTTCTCAAGTTCTTGAAGTCAACTGGCAGCCCCTGCACAATGTTTTATTTATTTTATAAATTAATTTGCTGATGAATGTCTATTGTTTTGCAGATGGCTGAGGCAAGGGCGGCTGGCAAAGACAACAATGGTGCATCCAAGCAAGCAGTTATAAAGAAGCTGAGCAAGACATTTATGCCAGAGTCAAAATTCATTTTGAAATTGGGCAAGCTGACAGATACCAACTTGGGCTCCATCAACCTTGAGACTTTCAAGAACAGAATGTTGGGGATTGGTAGTCATCGACCTTCAAACACTTCGCACAATATTGTTCGAAGCCGATTATATGCAGCTGTTGGTTTCCCACCAGCCATTCAGTGTTCGGAGTTGATGATGGAGTACGCCAATTGCTATGAGAAGGATCACCGATCGATCATGTCACCAGATGGCCAAGTGCTCGCCAATCTCACTCCTGCTGCCATTGGTGAAGCTTTTGGGATCCCAGTGCACAGGAATATGGTTTACAAATCCAGAGAGCGAGCTGAGCGAATGTACGCTTCTGCATTCAAGAGATGCACGGAGACAATCAACACTCACTGGATGAGCAATCCCAAGCCTTCTCGTACAAAGTTACCGAGGAAAATCATAGCGGATGACTTGAAGCAGGAGTATTGCGATCTCATTATGATGCTGAGTCGAGTTGGAGGCTACCCACAATCATTTATTTTCGAGCCCTGGATGTTCTATTACATCAACCTCGTGCTGGAAGGAAAGGACTACGTCAACTGGGCTGCAATGATCAGTGACAATTTGCACTAGCAGCTCCTGAGCCTGAGAAGAACGAAGACGTTCTATATGAGCTCTTATATAATCTACATGTTGGCTTGTATGACGAAGTATCGAGGAATTTCTTACAAGGAACCTGTTGGTTGTGGCTCTCACCAATTCAAAATCCATGAGGCTTGTCCACAGTTACACTTGGCTAGTACCACTCATTACAAGCGTGTCAATGACGCCTTCACCATGCATATCACGAGATTGCTTCAGGAGCGGATGCATCAAAGAATCTCGAGAGAGGCCCAAGAATTGATTGAAAGGTATGGGTGCTACTTTATACAGTTTCCGAAGTTTTCTTACATAAGGCTGCAAGGTTTTTCATCATATCCATATAGGCTGCCTAAGTACCCAACCAGTAGGATTTTAATGTTAGAGATATCTAGGCAATTGGTTGCCTACGATAAAATTCAAGAAGAAGAAGGGAGGGTGTTGACTTCCCAATTGTCATGGGCAACTCAGATGAAGTGTGTCCTTCATTACAGGCAGCCAGAGAAGCCGAGAGTGAGCTTCAATTTTATCACTTTTCATATCACACCAGCCGACAGCACTATGATCCGCATAATAACATCAAATGGGTACTGTCAGAGGAGTTTAAACACAAGGCAAATATTGAGGACTATTGGGCTGATGCATCAGATGAGGTTGAAGTCAGGAAAAGAATGTTCTCTCGATTGCCGATTAACATGATCAGGGAGTGCGAAGTTGTTCCGGTTCCAGACCAGGTGAATGAGGATATGGACGTTGTCCATCCAGATTATGCAGCGGTGAGAGATACTCCGCTTCCACTCCCGGATTGGTCAGAACCAGAGGTTGCTGACTTGGACACACTTTCTATTCCGGTCTTGACATTCACCGAGCATGGGTTGACAGGCAGTGAACAGTTGAAGAGTAAGTCGATTGCTCGACTTACAACTTGATGGGAGATCACAGGACACCCACCACCGGCAGGAAGAAACAGATCACACGAGGTCCAGAATCCAGAAGAAAGGAGCCAGTTCGGCAAGAGCCCATTCAGCCAGAACCTCCGCGAGTTGCAGTTGAACCGCCCACGCCATTGGAGACACGTTCTCCAAGTATACAGGAGGTTTCTTTGTTTGCTGATCAAAGGAATGCATTGAATCAGGTGCAAGTAGTACAGGAGAATAATCAGCCACCACGGAGAGAGTCGGTTGGCCAGAGCGTCAATGCACCTAGTAGGGTTGATCAGCAGGATGATGAGGGGACTACTACTGACCCTCAATTTTAGCAAGAGTTAGAAGCGGCTATGGAAGATGATGATGATATAGTTTCGGGAGACACTCAACCACTTGAGGACGATGAGCCTCACCAGAATGATGTAGAGGTTGAACAAGTTCGAGAAGTAGAGGCACAAGAACAGCAGCCCTTTGATATACAGTATATCGTGCCTGATTGGCTTAAGGATAGGATGAGGAGAAGCCCCAGCAAAGAAATTGATCCAGCAGTTGAAATGGAAGAGTTCTTGAACAGGATCAGTGCACCTCCACAGAAGAAGAGAGCACGAAAGTTTTCGAAGATATCAACTGATGAGGATGGTTCCCGTACCTGTAATGTCCCCTTTTCGAGCCTGACTTTTTCAGTGACCGTTAGCCTTTCCTTGGGAACCCGGAGGCTAGTCGGAAGTTAAAATTAGGGTTTCCTAATTTTGAGGAGGTTATTGTTCGAAGATGTCAATTTTAATGGCGGATTCCTTCTGGGTTTTCAGAGGGCTTCGCAGTGGTATGATCATTCCGGCATTCTGGGTACTTTTTGGAATTTACTATTTTTAGTAAATTCTATTTTTGGCAGCTTGTCAGATGATGTTCAGCTCGGTTGACTTCCTGTTTCAGTGGTCAGATGTTTGGATCAGTTTTGGCTTCAGTGCGCCTCCGGAGGGATAAGTTAAGTTATTTCATTAAAGGCACATTTAAATATTATATTTTAATGTTGACCTTGGGCTTAGAAGTAATGACTTAAAGATGTTTTAAAAAGGGGCCATTGAGGGTGGCGCCCTCATTAAATGATTATTTTAATTATTGCCTAAGTCAAGCAAGCTTATATTGGGCGCACCTTTCAAGATTGACTTTTAATTAAAATATCATTTATTAATCTTTGAAGGAGAAAGTACGCCTTCTTGAGGAGATCAGGGAATTTGACCTAAAAGATGATTTTAGGGTTTCGTGAAGTCAAACGAAACTTATAAAAAGAGGGCTTGTGCATCAGTTTGGGTTATCTTGGAAAATACACCGTTATGCTGCCGGATTGAATCTGGATCACTTCGAGGGATGAAGACCTCCTAACCATTGGGCATCTCTTCTCGTTTGTAAGACAACGACTAGTGATGATTGTTAGTCTAGTGTGAGTTCTTGGAATTATTGCATTGTAATCCGCATTCATCCATTTAGGATCAGTTTGAGCATATTAGAGTTTTCTGTTTTCAGCATATTAGCTTTAGCAGATTCGTTGTTTTATTGATAAATCTAAAAATACAAAAATATGTCTTATGGGTATTGCATAAACTCATTGGTCTAGACTAGGCGCCTCTTTGAGCAAGGTTATAGATTTTTTGAAGCATTGTCAGATTTTATAATTGAAAATCGCCCCTGTACCTGGGCCGTACCATCTGCAGATGCTTGGGATTCGTGCCATTAAATATAATCTGATCTTTGGTACTGTTTCTTGTTCCTATGCTGGACGCCATCATTCTATTTGTGTTTTGCATTCAATTTTAGATTGTTTGATGGAGTATTAAGGGAGATACGAACTTTCCAAGGAATTTCTATGTGCTGTTCTATGATGAAAAACACAGGTCTGTCAGACAGAATGAAGAAATCTGCATCTTGTTCTTGACGAGTGTGAATGGATCTTGAGATCTTGTGGCATACTCATCGTTGGTTGGGCAAGCATCACAAAGGTTGGATCTATTAATTAATTACTTCACTTTCAGTCTCTTTCACAGCAAAGGAATGTTCTAATATTATTGCAAGTCTCTCATATGTTGGATTGTAATTGATAAGCAAGTTGTAATCTTTCAAGTTGTATGCTGGCAGTAGTACTGTCGGTCTTAGATTCTTGCTCAGTCATATTGTAATGTTCTCTCTTTCAGCATTTTGATATTGTATGTAATCCATCTCCGCCCTATGGTCGCTACTTTCCCGTCTTGGGTCAGCAAGCACATCCTGGGTGTAGAGTAGAATTCAATATTCCGCATTTCCTTCTAGTTTGTTTTCAGTACTAGATGAAATAGTATAACTCCGCCCTATGGTAGCTACTTCCCATTCTGGGTGAGCAAGCACATTCTGGGTGTTGAGTAGTTTCGTTATTCAGCATTTCATTTCAAGCTTTGCTTTCTGTAATCACTCCGTCATATGGTCGCCCCTCACTCCGCCTTGGATTGGGTAGCACATACTTGACGTTGAGTTCCCTTCTGTATCTTGAGTTTACTTTCATGCACGTTTCGGTTTATCCATCTAACCTTAACGGGTGCACTTGCTTGAATGTTGTAATCTGTTATTTAAAAAGGAAAAAAATTTGGCTCGGTATATTTCAGTACCCTTCACGTAGCCGTGCCACAGGTTGATTGTGACCTGAGATGAAGCAGTGCCAGAGAATTACGTGATCACAACTTTGGAGTTAGGATGCCCCACAGGTGCACAAATTGTAGAAGAATGTGATAACTCCTACCTCGCCCTCAAGGACAGATTATTCAAGAAGGAAGGAAAGTACAAGAAGTTGAAAAGAGAGCATAAGGCTTTAATTGGATATGTGCAACAGTTGTCTCGTTCTCGTGGGCAAGAGATTCCAGTGATAGAGCCTCCAGCAGAGATACCTAGAGAGTCAATCAGTGGCTTGATGGAGTTAGGGAAGATGGCACAGGAAGCAGACAAGTGGGTCACAGGAGTTCGTGTTGAGACAGAAAAGTTTATGGAGGACCTTGCTTTTGCTTTTCAGCAGGCTTCTAGTATTTTGGCACGGATGGAGGCAGTTGATCAGGCTTGGGGTGATGCTTCTATCTATCAGAGCAAAGTAATTCAGCGTCTTGAGGCTTTGAGGCGTGTTCCTTTGCGATTGCTGATTGATGGAGGGGTCATTCAGGAGAATGACAGGTATGACTTTTCTAGATGGTATTCTTCAGCAATCACGGAACGTGGTTTCTTCGACGCAACACAAGCGGATTCAATGGTACGGAAGGCTATGGCCAATATCATTGATGGAGTTCAGAATACTTTCGAGGCCATATTTGCTAGGCAGGTGAATCCAGATGAGGTAAATGTTGATAATTTGAGGGGTAAGCTGGTGCCTTTCTTTTCTGAGGTGAAGACCTTCGTACAAGATGATTTCGAGAACACTTCTACTTTCTCCACCTTGATCCAGGGCACACAGGATTCCTTGGTTGCTTGGAGAAAATCTTGTGCAAGGCATGAGCAGTCTGTTACAGTATTGGAGTTCCAGCTTGAGTGCATTCCACCCATTTCAGTTCAGGAGGTTGAGGTTGTACTTGGCAGATTCATTGAGTTTGCAGCCAGAGAGAAGGAGAATGGGAATGCACTACTGGACGATGATCTTCTAGAAGACTGATTGTGGGCATTAATTGCCTTTACCATTTTGGCAGTGAGTGGGAATCTTTGCTCATTTATTGCACCACTCCCCCATTCTGGCAGTTTTTAGGATTAGGGCTGAGGTGGCTTAATCTTAGCCACTCTTTTGATTGTAATCTTAGCCGTCCATTGGACTAGGCTACCTATAAAAGGGGGAGTCCCCCTCATTTGTAATATAGTAGATATTAGATTAGCATTAGACTTGGAGATCAAACTAGAGAGTAGAGCATAATAGACATTTTGCTTAGCATAGTGTGGAGAAGAAAGAAAGTTTTCCCTTTGAAAACTTTTGTGGAGATTGTTGTGTAACACTTTCATGATAATAGATCTTTTCATTGATGGTGTAATTCGTCTTTGTCATGAATAGCTAGCAAGGTCTCTTCTTCCTTTCGGATCCGAGTAGCATAAAGTAGCATAATTTTCATTTCATGCAAATAGTTTACTTTGATGTGTGGTGTTTTATTGAGGTAGCTTCATTTCATTCCATACCACTAGCGGCTTGTTGATGATAAGTTCGCCTTGTGTGGTCCACTGGAGATTATCTTGAGTTTAACTTCGATTGTGATTTGTATACTTATATGCGTCGTCTTGATGGTATATGTATGCTAAATTATAATTTGAACATCTTTTGCTATCCCTTTAAAGATTGCACTAATTTTGCTGAAGCTGTCCGATGTGAGGCTAGGTGAAATTCGGTCGAAGTCTGCTGAAATTGAGCTCCACATATCCTGCATTTAGAATAGAATATAAGTTTCTTAGGCCCTACACTCATTTACTTTCTGCACATTCCTGGTTAGCTTTAGGAAAATATACCTTATTGCCAAATCATACGTGCAAAATCCCCTTTGAATCATCCACCTGCTGTTAACTGCAAGAATCTTGAACAATTGTGTAAGTCCCCTCGTAAGAACACAGCAATTCACATCAAACCAACTGAGGGTATTCTAAGTATTTGGAACCTTGGAGTTGAACGTGCGAACTTTCTCGCAATCTTAGCACACGGAATACTTTGATCAAGAGAGAACGGAATAGCCTTCAGACTATTTTGTTCTGCTGATTGGTGCGGTCATAAAAATCACATCAACACTTCCTAAGGAGAGTACATGAAAGATCTTCCCAAGGCATTGGTGGAGACACAAACATCGAGATGATATGCGCCCTAGCACACAGATGTTGAAAAGTTATGAAGAAAGCAAAAGTTGTCTAGAGAAAAATGATGGACATTGGAGATCAAAACATGGATATCAGGTAAGTAGAATGGATTTATATTATAAAATGTTTTGATGCTCTTCTTTTGTTTGCAGGATGAACGTCGAAACCAGAGTGGGAGGAATTGAAGTGATGGAGAAAATACTCCAAGACTATGTTTCAACCTCGAAAAAAGAAAAGTTGCATGTTGGAAGAAATGGCTAAGTGTTGGAATAACCTAATATGCACTCAATTCATAGAGGTAGATGGCGAGGAGGAAATGCGCGAGTCCATGATAAGAAAATCCTTCAGGATCAGGGGTGGAGAAATAATCATCCTCATGCAGTTCAGAGTTAGAGAATGTCAGTTGAGAAGAAAATCATCATCAAGCGGGAGAAAGAAGTTGTAGTCGTGGAGCTTTAGAATGAGAGTGTGCCTGCCATATTCATTCAAGAAGTTGAAGCCATGATGATCAGACTCAATCAATTTGCAGTCAACAAGGAGAACAAGAACAGTGTGAATGCGTTTACAAACAGGAATCTTCTAGAAGATGGTGGACATTAATTGCTCATTTATCACTCCACTCTTCTTGGTGACAGTTTTTAGGGTTAGGGTTGAGGTGGCACAATCTGGGCCATCTATCTGATTGTAATTTGAGTCGTCCGTTGGACTGGGACAACTATAAAAGGGGCATCCCCCCTCATTTGTATCAGATTAGAATAGCAAAGAAGGAATAGAGAGATTGATAGAATAGAAGGTAGCATAGTTTGATAGTTTAGCTTAGATTGAAAAGAAAGGAAAGACTTCCATTTGAATACTTTGTAAGAAGTTGTTGTGAACACTTTCATAATAAAAGAGTTTTCATTGATGGTGATCTCTTCTTTTGTTGTGAGTAGCTAGCGAGGCTTCTTCATCCTTCCAATTCACTTAGAATCTTGAAGTAGCTTAAAGTAAAATAGATTTCATTTCATGCAAGTAGTTAGTAATTGTGGAATGTCATGTTTAATTCAAGCAAGGTTCGCTTATCCATACCACTAGCGGGCTCACTGATGGTGGGTTTGCCTTGTGTGGTCGACTGGAACATCTTGGACCTAACTTCAATTTTGGTTTGAATGCTGGTATGCGTCATTGTGATGGTATCTACATGTTGAATCGTGATTTGAATATCCCTAGTTACTCCTCTGAAGATTGCACCAATTTTGTGGAAGCTATCTGAAGCGAGGCAAAGCAAAACCTAGTTGAAGTCTATGAGAATTGATCGCCATCTCCCACGCCTTTGAGTAGATTATAGCATTTCTTATCCTTGCACCCATTTAAATTCAATATATTTCTGGTTAGTATTAGAAAACTTGCACTTACCTGACAAATCATTTGAACCACGCGAAACCCTTTAATCTGTTGTATGTTGTCCGCTGCTGAACAATTGCGTAAGTCCCCTTGAAATACCAGCAAATCACATCGAGCCAACTGAGACTATCCACCGCCTAGAAGGAACGTTGGAGTTGAACGCACGAACTCTCTCGCAATCTTAGCGTGCTGGATACTTTGATCAAGAGAGAATAAGGTAGCCGTTACCTTGGCAACTTTATTCTGTGTTGGTGCGGTCATGAAAATCACATCAACACTATCAAGATTCAACCATGTAGTTTTACAAGTCAAACTCATTGACCCATGGTTCATGAGTAGTGGTTCACAATAACCCGTCTCTCATGATAATGAATGGTCCATTTAACACTCATTGCATCCAGGTGATGCTCACAAAGGTCAAGCATTGGGCTTTCTCGGAAGGCCACCTATCCTAGTACTACTCCAGCTCAAGCACGCTTACCACAGAGTTTTCCCCAAGGTTAAACCACTTAGCTTGAACCATTCATTATAGAACCCCTTTATCTATCTTTATTCTTGATAAATTTTCTTTGATAAAAACAATCATAGTAATAAAAAATAATCATATTAATAACAAAAATATATACAAACATTTTAAAAGTAAGTTAATATAAAATTCAAATGCAGAATTATAATTCAACTTAAAAATTATTAGAGATTCAAAAAAATCCTCCCATAACTCACATCAACAACTTAATTTTACCCTGCAAGCTAGCAAGATCAAAGCTCTGATACCATTGTAATATCCCAAAGTAAATGTTTTGCTGATTTTTTTTTGTTCAGTAAGCTAGGCATAAGGGAGCCATACCCCATATAAAATAACAAATTAAAAATAAGTAAGGGGCATGTCCTACGAATAGGGATGCATTAGAATAACTACTATCACCATGAACCTTGGCTACCCATATAACATGGGAGTGTGAAATACTTTACTTTTCAATATTTTCACCTTTCTTGGATGATCTTAACACCATATGATGCATGGGTTTACAAGGAGGGGATCTCTTCCTCTTAACTTTTGTCCATTCTTGATATGACTGAGGAGGGGTCTCATTGATTTTCTCAGTTTTACCTTTTGTGCTCTCAATCATGTCCCCAGAACTACCACTAACTGGGAAAGCCAATGACTCTGAAAATTTCGTTGTTTTGCCCATGGCCATGGAGACAACACTTTCTTGAGGAGTTGTGGATACTTTTGGAAGATCTTTGGAAGCCAGCTGCAAAGAGATTGAGGCTTGGCCTTGGTTTCTATTTGGCCTATCTAACGGGGTAGCTAAGGAGGACACTAAATCGGTCTTGGCATCTGAAGGAATAGCATATGATGGGGCTCAACCCCTATCCACCAAGTGGACTTACCATCCGAAGCCAGATTGCCCCCTCCATGAGCTTTCATTTTTGGGCATTGTCAAGTGAGGTGGTTGGTTGAGAAGCATTTCCTACACCTGAATGCAATCCGTTCGTAGTCTACTGATTGCTGCCAACATTTACCACCAACTTTCAAAGAAATCTCCGCAGGAAGATCATTTGCAAGATCCATTTCAACACATATGCGTGCACATGTGGAATATGCATAATTGATTGTTTCTTCTACAATAGTACTTGCCCAGACCATTTCCAATGGCCCACAAGCATTCTAATTCCCAAAATTGCAATGGGAGATAAGGGAGTCACACCCACAAACATGCAGAAGAAAATGTCTCAGTTTAGGGATCAAAGGAAGGAAACCATGGCTTGGTGCATAGAAAATCCCCTTGAAATAACCATGGCTTATGTATTATTGAGTCTCTGTTTTTAGGTATAAACCTGCCTTTCAATTAGTTTAATCATTAAATCAGATTTTGAGCCAAACATTATATGATAATTAGGAATGAGTTATGAAATTAATTTATTAGTAAATCAAAAATAATTTTTTAGTGATTTTATGAATATTTGATCTGTAATTTTGGAAAATTCTGCAACGAGGATCTTTGATCCTTTTCAAGAGAGAGATTACACTCAATCGTTGTGTTTTTTTTGCACACAAATCCAATTCCAAATTTTATGTTGTACTCACCCTTTCTAATCTATGCTTTTAGCTAGAATGTGTCTTTGTTAGCTGTTGTAGGTGTTATCAACAGGTTGCAGAAAAAATAAATAAATAAATAAAACTGGTTTTAATTTGTCGCCTACCTTAAGTCCTCAGCATTCAAGCAGATTTTGTTAATATGGTAAAAAATGATACGAGTGGGCACAGCCAGGTGAATTTGACAGATAGTTATGTCTATAGTACTGCTGAACGAAGGTTTAAGCTTGATAGGACCCCGGTTGATTCTCCCATCTGCTCAGGAGAAATCTCACTCGGAAGAGCGCCCTAGTTGATTGCGTCTTTAAAAAACATAGATTCTTCACTAGTTGAAGAATTTTCTCAGATATTATCTAAGTTAGGTATTCCAGCTTAATTACTCGATGCTGAATTATTTTTTAGCCTAATAAATTGAAGTTTATGCAGTGCAGCATGCGTGTATAATATTTTATGCTCTTGCTACTCTTCCATGGCCTGTTTTTTACGCACTGTAATTTTCTGGGGGAAGGTTGTTAAATAGTTAATTTATCTCAGTATTTAAAAAACTTATAGATTAATTTATTCAAAGTGAGAAAAAAACACATAAATTGTTCCCCAAAAAAAAACAACTTAGCTTACTTGGGAAGAAAAAAAAAGATCGCTAAATTCACAAATTTTCATAGCCACATGTTCAAAGTGTCATTCATTACAAAACATTTAGTAAACCAAATCGTTTGTATTTATAACATCATGCTGGCATAGAAAAAGATAAACTTACTGCAAATTGCAATTAGATTGACAGAAACTTTCAGAGAGCTCTGTAAAACGACCGTCCCCGAGCCAAGCGCAGGCAGAGAAATCGCATTATGTTGTATTGCACAAACTGCTCCAACTTTACTGTCACTTCTCCGTACCCTGTTCGCCATTTTCCGTTTGATAAACAATACACAGTTCCTGTCATTTTTTGAAGTCCGTAATACCCCCAAAGCCCTGGGAAAACTTCGGTGAAGTGTTTTGTAGCAGTGCATTTGAGGAGATAAAGAGGAAACTGTGAGCAATCTGCTCGCAAAAATGCAGTCAGTGGCCATGCCTAAGTGCTTCAGTCTTGTTAAAAAATTGTACTGTGGATTTCAATCCATCTGCACGTGCTTAGAAGCTTTGGAGTATTGTTCGTTTAACTTCAACTATTTTCCTCGAAATGGATTGAGAATTCAAAGGTTTTTCCTGTCCTCATACATTCCATGCTCCCTGAAAACGTACTAGCCTAAATTTGAACGGTGAATATTGATTATTCGAATCTCTCTGAAAAATTACTTCCACAGGCTTCCTCCGTAGGGATAAACTCGACAAAAGTTTATTTGCTTAACATTCCAATTTTTAAATTAAAAAATATTATGGAAAAGAAATTTTTTTTATGAAAATACTCTCCAAGACACGTGCATAAATTTACATCATTTAAAATTTAAAAATAATTATGGTGTTATTATATGTCCAGGGTTCAGTTTTGTTTGGACTTTTAAGGTGTGACTTTGTCTACCTAACAATTCTAAAACTATCTAAATTTAATGTTAAATAGATTGTCTTCATAAATTGTAAAGAAATAAATGCACTTCTACATATTAGTTAAATAGTATTAATTATTAAATTATAATAATAAATAAATTTGTCTTATGATAATGAGTTGAAAATTATTAAATTTAAGCGTGGAGTTGAAATAAATTACATGTGATGCTTACTTCATAGTTTCATCATGGAAAAGTATTGTGACAATTATTAGAAGTGCTAAGTATTAATTTGAAAAAAAAATGACTAGGTTCAAGATTATTTTTGTTGTTATATCTTCCCACTTTAACCATGTAGGTATTCATTCACTCTAATTTCATTTTTACCTTCATAGTCTTAGTCAATCTTGTACAATTAATGTTCCAATGCAAGAGGTCCCTAAATAATTAGCCTTTTAAAGTTGAAATTATATAACATATTTATCATTTGTCAAGTAATATGTTTTCCTAAAATGTTTGCCAATATGGTAGGTCATGTGTTGGATGGTGTTAATATTATTCTTGATATTCACCAACAATTGTCATCAAAAGATTTGTAAATTGCCTCGAGCAACCATATTTTATTTGTCAAATTTAAAGTTGGTGATCTCTTTGATGATAGATCTCAACCATCTATGGTGAAAACAAAAGTTGGTCCAAGTGGAGTTTCAAGAAGGATGCTACATGGTGAAATATGTGATATATGTAGATCTAAGGATGCTTATGTGGGGCCTACCAACTGTAATGCCAAAAATTCCACCTTGTGAAATTTTGCATTCCATAGTCTCCCTTTTAGCCTAATTAAAGTCAATAATGCAATTACCCTTTCACCTAACCTTAATCTTGTCCCTAGCCCCCTTTATTCCCAATCCTTAACTATTTTTTTTGTCACAGACGCTAGTGTGACATGTAGACATTTGTGCGACACGCAAAGCATGGTCGTTGGGACATTACACTTTAGCCTGCCCATGAAGTGTAACACCTCTGTAGGTTGCAAATGCACCGAAAATGCCCTCTTGAATGCCTTTTCTTTATTCTTTCAACTATTATTTCATTATATTCAAACTTCATTCATTTTATTCCCTCACACTCTCATTCTTCTCCTACACCATTTTTTTGCAAGTTCTATTGTTTTTGGCTTCTACACCAACATTCCAATTCTCTTGGCTCGTCTCGAGTGTTGCATACTCTCTTTTGGCATCACTAGCTTGCTTAAGGGAGGGTATCTACACTCTCTTCTATTGCATTGCCATCTCTATTTTGATAGCATATTATCATTTTAATTTGTCTATTATGTTGTATATCTATTTCCTTGTATATTATTTTCTCTATCTCTCTATCTATCTATCTAGTTGTCAATGGAGGTGGGAACACCTATGCGGGGGTTTGACTGAGGAAAAACCTTAAATAACCCCAACATTTTCCTCATCTTTGAGTGTGTAGGTAGTTGATTTGCAGCATTATGGGAGGCTTCATAGCGTTGGACCTCTAGCGAGTTCTTTCTCCTCTTTTTCATCTTATCATTTCATTTCATTGTATTTAATCTATGCATGTTAGTTATTATCCTATCATTTCTATTGTTTTGTTATTTTGTTAATTTAGCATAGAATTCAGATTTTAATCTCTAAACAGTTAGTAGACTCTTTGACGTTTCTATTAGCAAGTTATGTTTTTGGTGCATTGAGGAGACGTCTACGCGTCACGTTGTCGTCCTTGGCCGAGAGTCAGTCAGCTTGCTCATGAGACCTCTAAAGTATACTCTTTTAGTCTCTAAAACTCTTATTCTAAAATCTTTCATAAAACATAAATTATAAGCAAAACTCCGTGTGTTTCCACCCTTGTCACCTAATCTATTCCCTTGAGGTAGTTGAAGAACACTCACCCTTAGAGGAGGAAGGGTGTGTCATTTTTCCTCCACTACATTTTGGCAAACCTGATGTGAACCTATTATTACCTTATCTTTTTGTCAAAAATAATATCTTGTCGAGACATGTATTGGATAGAGTGATGTGACATTTTTTATGAGTTTCACAACCCATTCCACTTGTTGATGGTGCCAAGTTGACCCACAACATGTAGGTAAGATAAAAGTGAAATATCTCACCTCTCCTGATAAATACAATCAGCAATCAAACTGATCACCTCCCAAGGTCTTTGATGTTGGTTCACAATGTTGTTGTTTCACGAAGTGGTCAATATGGCTGTAATGTTCAAGGGGCCTGTTGGTTTTGAGCTTCTGGATTGTTATAAGATCAAACATATATTTAAACCTACTTTAACTGGTGGTTTTAAAGAAACAGAAAAAGAAAGATTAAAGCTTTTAAACTGAAGAGAATGTTGATTCATCCAACTAATCAGACTTGTTACCTTCCAAGGAATTCCTAAACTAAAACTGCAGAATAAAGTTAATTTGTAACTAATACAAAGTTTCATTCATTCATAGTGCAAACTTTAACAGTAGATTGCAATTCATCATTTAAACAAAACATAAGATAAAATTTCATTTCTTGAAATTTTTCCAAATCAAATAATTAACCCAAGATAAATACCATTCTCGAGCACAATATGAAGTAGATTTAAATCTGGTTGCTTCTATTGTTGGTGAAACAAATAAACAGCATTTACAAATCTGGCAAGATCACTAGTGTATAGAAAACCCATGTCTTTGAATTATCTCTATCTATACTAAGGAAATCTAGAAGATACATCACTTCCTCCTGCTGAACTTAACTCCTACACTACTTCTACTCTCGATTTTATCTACCTTCTAACCCTAACTCGTTAATCCTTAACCAAAAGAAGAAGATGAAAAAGATCATATTACAAGAAAAAAAGATATAGCACAATATATCTATCTCCCAATTTTATTTTTTTTACAAAGAGGTGAAAACGCCATATATACACGTGCATCCAAAAAATGAGTCGGCCCCGTTTAGGGTTTACAATAAGTTGTTCAAAGAAGAATATGTGATGGAGGAGAATTTGGAACAAATTCAATGATGCATTAAATGGGTGCACTTTGTTTACGTCGGTGAAAGATCACTCTCAGGCATGGTTTCCAGATCTTTTGCAACCCCATCATTAATTCGCAGCCCTCGAGTCTGCCATTAAGACTTCACGCATTTTGCCCTTGACCTCAAAAACTGCTCCACAAAGTGGCTTGAATGTTCCAAGGGTATTTCCATCCAGGTCCACCTACTTCAGCAAGTGGACGTCCCGTCCATCATTAATACTTGCGACTTCCTCTTTTTTACGCTTTCCTCTTAGCCTGGAAGCTTTCCGCAGGCTAACTTCCTTGAGAAACAGCATCAGATGTTCTCGACATGCTTTAACCCTGCAAAACAATGCCCTCATTAGTCCTTTAGAGCATAGAAAATATCATCATTCATCTTACCTTTCATATATCTTTCATTCAATTATAGTTATCAAAAAGAGACTCAACTCTAGCGGAGGTGGGACCGAATCCGAACTAGAAACATACTTACCTTTAAAACTGGCGAGGGCGAAACCAAAACTAAAATGGAACCAGGACCCGAGTCGGAACAGGAACAAAACATGGAAAAAAACACAAGCAAGATCAAAGCAAAAACCAATCTCGGGCGACTCACAACGGGGGTGGAAGCGGAACAAAAACCTGACCCTGAACTTTCTCCAAATTCTAGGTTCAGTTTCCATCCTGGCTCCACCTCCAATAACACACAAAGAAACAAAAAAAAAGACGAAAAATGGAAAAAGGAAAGGAAGAAAACACCCCACAACCAAACGAAGGGAACAAAATAGAAAACAAACGAGTTCGGTGGAACCGGGACTGGAACGGAACCGAAACCTAGAACTTCAGAAAAGTTCCAGAGTTTCGTTTCAGTCCACGTCCCACTTCCACCAAAACAAACAAAGAATTGGCGGAACCAAAACTAGGACGAAACATAAACCATAACTTGGAAGAAATTTCAAAGTTCGGTTTCAGTCCCGAATGCACGCTCGCCAAAACAACAAGGAAACAAACGCAAAAAACTGGGGGAACCGGAACCAGAAGGGGAAATGAACTTTGGAACTTAGAAAAAGTTTTGAAGTTCAATTTTGTTCTGCGTCCCACATTTTCCAGAACAAAGAACGACAAACAAACAAAACAAAGGAAACCGACGGAACCGGGACCGGAACAGAAACATAACTAGAACTTAGAAAAGGTTTTGAAGTTCAGTTTCGTTCCACGTCTCGCATCCACCAGAACAAAACAAAAAAATGCCTAAGGCAGAAAACATAAGGCCAAAGGAAACAGAACATAAAAGAGGGAGACCTATTTTAAACAATTTTAAAATGGGGTGGTTATGCAAGGCATAACAATTGGCGACTTGGCTGGGAAAAATGGTTTAACCATTTTCGAGAAACCGAAGGATTCAACTACCCAGAATAGCTGATTTATGGACATCACAACTCCAATTAGGTCATTTTTAACAACCAAGGTTGAGCTAGAATCTCAAATGTAAATCACACTGGCTACCCCTAAATCTGTGTGTGTGCTTGACGGTGCATCACCCTTTTACAAAGTTCTCCTCATCTTTTGAACAATAATGTGCAAGATTTGAACTACATGAGTTGATTCCCTTTAGCTGTTGTGCAATGATATCTTGGGCATAGCTCCGCTACTAGTCAGACGTCCATAGCCCCAACGGAGATACCTCTAGTTTTCTCACAGCATTGCTCTACTACCAGTCAGGTGTCCATAGCCCCGGTAGAGATACTAGAATCACCCATTCATATTGAGTTTTCTTTTCTTAGATAGTTCTCTTTTTTTCCTTTTCTCTTGGAGTTTCAAATATTTCATTCAATTCTTTCTCAATATGTCAGATGTCTGATATCTGTTCTGGGTTGAAAACTACCATGGACCTCATAACAGCATCTGGGGAATCGGATTTTTCATTCAAATCTTGCAACACCATCGCCCTAAGACAAATATACCATTACAAAAGGAGATGTTTTATTGATTTGTGACAGATTTAGTCATAGCTAATGAAGATTGTTTACTTTGCACCTTGTTTTCAAAACTTTCCACAACCCTTATTGATAATGGACATAAAACAACAAATCTAGGAAAAAATCATCAAATCAGAAAACCTAAATATATCTAAATCAATTTCTCTCCTAATAACCAAAGTATACTTCAGAGAACAACCCCTTTATCAACTCCATAAAATGAAGGTCCCCACAAAGAAAAACAAAGGAACAAGTAAAGGAACAAAAGAAAGAGAAACCAGGAAAACAACAAATGACAAACAAGCAAAACAACAAATTATTTACATATATACAACCCATCGAAAATATCAAACTTTCAAGATCCAAAGTAATGTTTAAGAAACTATCCATTCACTGGCAATGGAATAGGTCCTCCCATTAAACCACTTAGCCGGAAAGCATTTTCTCCTAGGATTTTAGCAATTTGATAGGGACCCAACTAGAGCTTATCAAATTTCTAGTGATCACCCTTCTTTTCATTAGCTTTATCCCACAGCAGCACAAGGTCTGATATTTTGAAAGCCATGATTTTGGCTCTTTTTTCAAACCAACGTTTGACAACAACCTAGTGTCTAAAGAATTGTTGCAAGGCAGCATCTCTCTGCTCTTCTAACTTCAACAAGCCAGCTAACCTTACTTCAATCCTATCATCACTAGAGTAAAATTTATGCGTAAACTTAAGGATAGGTATTTGCAAGTGAATAGGGAACACAGGCTCTTGGCCATACACTAGCTTAAATGGTGAATTCTTTAAAGTAGCCTTGATCCTAGTCCTATCTGCCCATAAAGCAATTCTTAACTGGGTATGCCAGTCCCTAGGATTGTTCCCTAACATTTTTTTTATTACTTCTAAGAGATTCTTATTAGTTGATTATGCAACTTCATTTCCTTGTGCATAATAGTTGGAAGAATACTTTAAAACAATCTTATGATCATAAGCCCATGAAATGAACTCAACAGAAGAAAAGGCAAGACCATTGTCACATACCAATGCAAAGGGTACTCCAAACTTGGTTGTGATGCATTCAGTAAGGAACTTGATTACCACTTTCGTTGTGCTATTCTTGCAAGGTATAGCTTATGTCCATCTTGTGTAGTAATTTGTGGCAATCAAAATGAATTTGTGTCCTGTAGAAGAGTTAGGATTAATTACCCCAATAAAATCAAGTTCCCATTGGGCAAATGGCCTTACCTCATATACTGGTTGTAATGGTATGGTTGAATGGCGCTCTCTTGATGCATAAATTTGACATATGTGACATTTTCTTACATGTTGGTGGGCATCCTTGAACACACATGGCCAATAATAACTAGATATGAGGATCTGATGTGCTAACGAATCTGTAGAACCATGACTTGTGCCATGTTTCCCATGAAATTCAGCAATTGCATGCTTAGCCCCTTGTTGATCAAGGCATCGTAGGTAAACTCCCTCAAAATTATTCATGTATAACAATCCTCCCTTGAGCATATAATGGGATCTTTTCATTCTCAGTGCTCTCCTCTGAGTTGTATTCATTCCCTCTGGGCACCGATTATTGAGCATGAAATAAATAATATTGACATACAAAGGGTCATTGGAAAAGGACTGTGTTGTGTATTGCTGACAAATAATGTTCTCACCAGCATCTGCCATTGATTTAGACAGGCGTTGACCTCAAATAAGTTTCATAGGGTGAATCTCCATATCGAACTCCTACAAAATATCCATCCATTTCCCCCTTTGTTCTCCCAGCTCACTCTGCATAAGTAAAGACTTCACAGCAGCATCAGGAACCACAACAATAATTTGACTTTGAAGGATGTAATGCCTGAACTTTTTGACAGCTCTAACCAACGCAAAAGCTTTTTTTTCAAGAGGTGGGTACTTGACTTCAACATTCTTAAACAGAGAGCTCATGAAGGCAATTGGACTTTCATCCCCTTCCCCTCTTCATTGAGTTAGGACAGCTGCACATGAGTGTTCATAAGCAAAAGAATAAATATAAAATGGCTTCAAGTAGTCAGGGTTGTGAGGACTAGCGCTTCCTAAATGGATTGCTTGACTTGAGAAAAGGCATCCTTTGCCTTGTTACTCCATTCTATTCTAGCATTTTTCTTCATCATTTCATTCAATGGCTTAACAATTTCTGCAAAACTTGTGATAAACTTTCTCACAAAGTTGATCTTTCCAAAGAAAGATCTCGTCTCCTTCTTACTTCCTGGCATGGTTAACTTTAAAATAGACTCAACTCAGTTAGGATCTATCGGTATCCTTCTTTCTGAGATTATGTGTCCCAAAAGTTTCCCTTCATAAACCTCAAACACACAATTTTTAGGATTTAAAGAGACACCATGTTGGATACATCTTTCAAGAACTTTAGCCAAGTCTGCAGCATAGTTTAGTCTATCTTTGGAGAATACTATAAGGTCATCCATGTAAATGATGATGCATTTACCAATCAAATCTTTGAACGCTACATCCATGGCACACTAAAGGTTGCTCCAGCGTTTATCAGACCAAATGGCATCCTCCTGTAATCAAATGTTCCCCACTTAGTAGTGAAGGTTGTCTTCATTCTGTCTTCATAATTAATGATCACCTAATTGTACCTGAAATAGCCATCTAGGAATGACATCATCTGAGACTCATTGATAGTTTGCAAGACTTCGTCCAGAGAGGGGAGTGGGTAGTTGTCTTTTTCTGAAGCTCTATTTAGATTCCTGAAATCTACACATAGCCTAATCTCTCCATTCTTCTTACGAACTAGAACCAAGTTAGCCACCCATGTTGAATGTCATACAGGGAAGATTATTCTTGCAAAAAGAAATTTATAAACTTCCTTAAAGATTAGTGGTTCAATCAGGGTGTTGATAGGACATTGTTTCTGTCGAAATGGTCTAGCTTTAGGTTTCAAAGGAATAATATGAGTTATCACAGAAGCATCAAATGTTTTTAGATCTTCATACCCCCAAGCTATTATAGCAATATCATTCTTCAGTGCCCTCATTATATCTTTTCTAATTGCTTCAGGGCAGCTTTCCCTGTGTAAACATTTGTTTCAAGGCTAGAATCAACTAAGTTAACAGTTTCATATTCACCTCATTTATCTTCGATTGATAGCTTTTCCTGAGCCCTTGGGTCTGAATCAAAAATTCTTTCTAAGGCCACCATTCCCTTGGGAATGCTATTACATTTTAAATTGAGGACCCCCTTTGTATTGTAGTCTTTGGGGTTCTAGTCTCCTTGATCCCTATCAGACTCATCGATGATCTGTCCTTTGAAAACATCTGAGCTTGCTAGAAAAGCAAGGATATGTTGATCATCGTCGAAGACTTGAAAGTTCCTGACATTATTGGGAACAGTCGGGGTGGATATCAATTCTACTGAGAATCTCTTAAGCTTGGAGCCTTGCATGGGTTCTAGGGTACTTGTGGCAATAGCTAATGAATCAACTATTTGATTGTCCTCTCTAGGAATTAAACTAATCCCAAAAGCATCAAAGTCTTCAATCAGGTTTCATACCTGATTTCTATAATTTGTCAACCTTTTTATTGTGACATGTGTATTGGTTGTGTACTTGCTTGATAATTACTTATGAATCTCCTTTAACCATCAGGGCAGTAACTTTCTTCTGATGTGCCAACATCAGTCCCCGAGCTAATGCTTCATATTCTGCTATATTGTTAGTGCATCCAAATTGTAGCCTGTAAGAAGCAAAAAATGTTTTCCCTTTCGGGCTGGTTAATTCAATTCCAACACCACACCCTGTTTTGGATTTGGATCCATCAAACGTGAGGGTCCATAGCTGATCATGAGCTGGGGTTGATTCCTTTGAGGTTGTTGTGGGTGTTTGGATAAGATGAACCATAGGTGTAATATCCAATTTTCGCTCAGATATATCATGTAATCCTAGGATATCTTTCTGATAGTCACTTGTATCTTTGATTAATCCCTTGGGTTTTGGTATACTTGTGAGTGCAGGGGTATCAAACAAACCTTGGGGTTGTTCATCGTAACTACGTTGGTCTGGTATTATGACCGGGGTAGGTTCATTTTGAGGAGGGACTTTCTTTGAAGGTATATTATCCCTGGTTAACCTTATTGCATTTTTGGCTTCGAATGAGAAGTGATCTAAAGTAGCCTCAAGGTGACTTAGGCAAGTCTCTTTGGTTTGGGAAACATGATTTAAAACACCAATGCAGGGTTGGCAAGTCAGTTTCGAATGATCTTGGTAGTGTACCCTGCACCAATTAGGGAGTAGAAGACTCTGCAAATAAATATCTTCCCCTAAGACTAGTTGATCCTGTTGTAGCTTCCTGATTAATACCTATTGGTTTACATTAATCATGGGATTAGGGAGTTTTTGCATTGACAAATCTTTAGAATCAAGAACCAAAAAGGTTAGAATTTCTTCTCTTTTATAACCCCCTTATCTCAGTTTCAAAATAAGCTACCTCATTGGGACAGTCATACTCAGTGATGATATGTTTGAGGTGACGTTCACTCTCAATCCTAATTTGGGTAGGCATTCCCCTCCATGGTAGCCACATGTGTGAAAAGTCGAGGGAGAGGTATCCCCCTATACTCTTCATTAAATCTCTACTCAACAACATACCATAAGTCTCGGGAATGTCTACTACCTGAATATCCATATTGGTTAAAATCCTAGGGTCAGACCCTACTTGCACATGTATATTTCTTAATTCTCCAACTACATTAACCTCTGTTTTATCGAGTTGGATGACCTTCTTGTTTGTTTGGATAGGTTTTAACCCCAATTTCTTGCATACTGAAAATGGAATCACATTGTCAGAAGCCCCTGAATCTAGCAGACAATTATGTAGATTCTTCCCACAAATTCTCAAACTTAAAAGAAATGGTGGGGTACCTACCTTACTTCTGTACAAAGCTATGTTCATGTCTGCAGTGGGTGCCACCTTGGTTTTTCCTTTTGATTTATCAACTTCTTCCAAAGCTTTCAGCACTATCTCTTGTTGGGTAGGGCACCACTTTAGGATGTCAAAGTATGATAAAGAGGTTTTTTGTTTCCGCATCTCCGAAACAATATCCAATTCTATGTTATAGCTTGGATTACATTTGAAAACTCCAGATGAATTACCTTTGTTATGGGATTTAGGTGGACCCCTTGGTGGAGGAGGGTTGTTATTAGCATCCTGATTCGGAGGCACCATGTGGTTAGGTGGTGTTGATGTAGTGAACGAACCCTTCTTCTGATTTCTTAAAAAGTGTCCTCCCTTTGTCTGAAAGGCTTGGGAATCATACACATCTTCCTCGGGTTCATTCTCATTTTGCGTTGGGAATGAAGGTTCTTCTTCGAAGAGGTCATAATTCATAGTTGTATCCACTGAGCCATCTCCTTTGTTTGAATTCCCTTTGAATGTTTGGGCATATTCCTATGCCATCTTAACGATCTTCTCCATTTTAGGGCAGTTTACCTCAGAATGAGTTGCAGTATCATGCAACCTACACCAGTTAGTCATAAAATTGAGGTCAACCACATTCACAACATGTGACTTGTCCTCATTAGCTTGATAATTGTGAGGAACGCCACCGTTATTTGGCCCTGTATTCCATTGTTGGTTGTTATTTGGCCTCTGGTTATATCCTCTATTTTTATTTTGATAGCCTTCGTTAGGGGGTTTTGGCCTTGATAATTCCTCTAGTTGTGATTGTAGTTGTTCGGATAATTACCCTGATTGTTATTACTTTGATTAGGGTAATTACCTTGGTTCTAAGAGGGGTTCAGTTTAAGCTAAGCCATATAATTCGTGACTTGAGACAAATTTTTCTTTAAGGTTTCCACCTCGTTTGTGAGTTGAACTATCTTTTCACTGTCAGTACTCTTAGCAACAGGTGGTTGACCGACAGGATTTGGTATTCTAGCTTGGTTATGATGACCATGCAAACTGTGATGAGTCTGTGATTGTTGAAAGAAGTCAAGAGCTCTGTTGGTAAAGAATAGAATAGGAGATTGAGCCCGCAGCTCAGATATAGGTCCATAATGGGAAGGAGGCATCCCTAGGACATTATTGAATAAAGGGGTTGGATTAGGCATCTGATACCCCATTGAAGGAAAACCTCATCCCAAGTTTCCTTGTTGAGAGCTAGTTTGTTGTTGCAGCTTGATGGCTAGATGATTTCTATTAGCAAGTTATGTTTTTGGTGCATTGAGGAGACATCTACACGTCATGTTGTCATCCTTGGCCGAGAGTCAGTCAGCTTGCTCATGAGACCTCTAAAGTATACTCTTTCAGTCTCTAAAACTCTTATTCTAAAATCTTTCATAAAACATAAATTATAAGCAAAACTCCTTGTGTTTCCACCCTTGTCCCCTAATCTATTCCCTTGAGGTATTTGAAGAACACTCACCCTTAAAGGAGGTAGGGGGTGTCATTTTTCCTCCACTACATTTTGGAAAACCTGATGTGAACCTATTATTACCTTATCTTTTTGTCAAAAAAAATATCTCTTGTCGAGACATGTATTGGATAGAGTGTTGTGACATTTTTTATGAGTTTCACAACCCATTCCACTTGTTGATGGGGCCAAGTTGACCCACAACATGTAGGTAAGATAAAAGTGAAATATCTCACCTCTCTTGAAAAAGACAATCAACAATCAAACTAATCACCTCCCAAGGTCTTTGATGTTGGTTCACAATGTTGTTGTTTTACGAAGTGGTCAATATGGCTGTAATGTTCAAGGGGCCTGTTGGTTTTGAGCTTCTGGATTGTTATAAGATCAAACATATATTTAAACCTACTTTAACTAGTGGTTTTAAAGAAACAGAAAAAGAAAGATTAAAGCTTTTAAACTGAAGAGAATGTTGACTCATCCAACTAATTAGACTTGTTACCTTCCAAGGAATTCCTAAACTGAAACTGCAGAATAAAGTTAATTTGTAACTAATACAAAGTTTCATTCATTCACAGTGCAAACTTTAACAGTAGATTGCAAATCATCATTTAAACAAAACATAAGATAAAATTTCATTTCTTGAAAGTTTTACAAATCAAATAATTAACCCAAGATAAATACCATTTTGGAGGACAATATGAAGTAGATTTAAATCTGGCTGCTTCTACTGTTGGTGAAATAGATAAACAACATTTACAAATCTGGCAAGATCACCAGTGTACAAAAAACCCATGTCTTTGAATTATCTCCATCTATACTAAGGAAATCTAGAAGATACATCACTTCCTCCTGTTGAACTTAACTCCTACTCTACTTCTACTCTCGAGTTTATCTACCTTCTAACCCTAACTCGCTAATCCTTAACCAAAAGAAGAAGATGAAAAGAAGATCCTATTACAAGAAAGAAAGATGTAGCACGATATATCTATCTCCCAATTTATTTATTTTTACAAAGAGGCGAAAACACCATATATACACATGCGTCCAAAAAATGAATCGGCCCCATTTAGGGTTTACAATAAGTCGGTCAGAGAAGAGTCGGCGATGGAGGAGAATTTGGAATAAAGTCAATGATGCATTAAATGGGTGCAGTTTATTTACGTCGGCGAAAGATCGCTCTTAGGCATGGTTTCCAGATCTTTTTGCAACCACCATCATTAATTCACAACCCTCAAGTCTACCATTAAGACTTCACGCGTTTCGCCCTCAACCTCAAAAACTACTTCGTAGAGTGGCTTGAATGTTCTAGGGGTATTTCCATCCAGGTCCACCTACTTTGGCCAGTGGACGTCCGGTCCGTCATTAAGACCTGCGACTTCCTCTTTTTTACGCTTTCCTCTCAGCTTGGAACCTTTCTGTGGGCTGACTTCCTTGAGAAACAACATCAGATGTTCTCGACATGATTTAACCCTGCAAAATAATGCCCTCATTAATCCTCTAGAGCATAGAAAATATCATCATTCATCTTACCTTTCATATATCTTTCATTCAATTATAGTTATCAAAAAGAGACTCAACTCTGGTGGAGGTGGGACCGAATCCAAACCAAAAACATACTTACCTTTAAAACAAGCGGGGGTGGAACCAAAACTGAAACGGAACCAAGACCAGAGTCAAAACGGGAACAAAACATGGAAACAAACGCAAGTGGGATTAGAGCAAAAACCAATCCCGGGCGACTCACAACGAGGGCGGAAGCGAAACAAATACCCGACCCTAAACTTTCTCCAAATTCAAGTTCGGTTTTCATCCCGACTCTGCCTCCGACAACACACAAAGAAACAACAAAAAAAGGATGAAAAAAGGAAAATGGAAAGGAAGAAAACACCCCACGACCAAACGAAGGGAACAAAATAGAAATCAAACGAGTTTGACGGAACCGGGACCGGAATGGAACCAGAACCTGGAACTTTAGAAAAGTTTTAGAGTTTGGTTTCGGTCCGCGTCCCGCTTCCGCAAAAACAAACAAAGAACTGGTGGAACCAAAACCGGGATGGAATGGAAACCAGAACTTGGAAGAAATTTCAAAGTTCAGTTTCAGTCCAGGATTCATGCCTGCCAGAACAACAAGGAAACAAACGCAGAAAATTGGTGGAACCAGAACCGGAAGGGGAACTGAACTTTGGAGCTTAGAAAAAGTTTTGAAGTTTAGTTTCATTCTGCATCCCACGTTTTCCAGAACAAAGGATGATAAACAAATAAAACAAAGGAAACCAGCGGAACTGGGACCAGAACAAAAACAAAACTGGAACTTAGAAAAAGTTCTGAAGTTCAGTTTCGTTTTGTGTCCCGTGTCCGCCATAACAAAACAAAAAAACGCCAAAGGCAGAAAACATAAGGCCAAAGGAAACAGAATAGAAAAGAGGGGGACCTATTTTAAACAAGTTTAAAATGGGGTGGTTATGGAAGGCATAACACCGCTACCTCTGGACACGTAGTTAGGAAAAGTTACTGGCATCTAGATATGGGTTCTAGAAGACAGTTCAGTCCTCCTCACCAAGGTCCTAATTTTGAGGAATTCACTACAGGACTCTCATCTAGTTTTTCACCTCCTCTTGATTTCACTTATCCATCAATTGAAGTTCAAGCGCAGTCTCCACCAACCACTCCTATCTCTTCTTCTCCCTTAGGCTATGAATCTTTCTTAGGGTTCACATTAAGTAGATCCAAGAAAACACACACACTCAAGCTACTCTTATTCTTAACGATCTGATAAATCTACTTATTTTAAATCATAGAGGTTTAGAGTTGCTCTGAGGGATCTTTAATATAGTGGGTACCCATGTCCCCTTGTACACTTCTATCTTGGGAAACCGTCAAGACATCTAATCCAAAATTGTTGGCCACTAGTTGTATGTTCTATTGTTAGGAGTGTTCATGCATATATGGTAGACATGGGTCCTTCTGTTCCCTCTATTTTTGTTGTTGATAATACCAACACCGTGTCCATAGAAGTTCATAGGATTAAAGTGAATCGACTCCCTTTAGTATTTGAAATCCCTACATCTAGAACCCAAATTCCGACCACCTATGGTACCTCAACTATTCATACCTTGTCAACTGATCTCGTCCTTAATGCTTTATTACAAAAAATGGGACAAATGTAATTGTAGTTGGCCAATCTAACTAGCTCCACCTCTCAATCTATATTAAATTGTATTATCATTGCAGTCCTCTAGCACTCATTGTCTTGAATGTTCCTATACCCCAAGGTGTAGAAATTTTTAAGTTTGATAAGTACAGTGGCAGAGGGGACCTGCAAATCCATGTCTCCTCCTTTACTACCATGTGTATCGATTTCCTTTATCAAGATGCCCTATTAGTAAAGATATTCCTAAAATCCCTCAAGAATGTTGCATTGGAATGGTTTTGCTTGCTACCTAACAATTCCATCTTTTCTTTCAACCAATTGGTAAATCAGTTATTACAACAACTTCAGGAAAACATAAGACCAAAGATTACCTTCATTGATCTCATCTAGTGCAAGTAGGGAACCCATGAAAAATTAATTGATTTTTTAGCCCGATACCAATCCCTATTCTCCCAAATCTCCTACGCCCTACCAATTTACGAAGTACAATGTGTGTTCATAAAAAAAAATTCATCAATATTGAGAGACAAATTCCTCCTGATGAAGTACCCTTAATTTTCTCATTAGTGTGTTGTACTATGTGAATATCAACAGACAGTGATGTAGTACAGGGATTCCTCCTCGTCCTCTCATCTGAATAATTAGTTAGTTGTGCTTGTTTCTAAGGAATCAAAAAAGAATAAAGTGGTAGCGAACATGGTATTTGTTCCTACTTAAAAGAACTCTGCAAGATGTATAGAATCTCCATAAAGCTATTTGAGTCGTTCACGAATGTTCTTAAAAAATTGTTAAAAGATGGTTTAATTCCCCTCCTAAAAATAAGACCATTGTTCGAGCCCTATCCTAATTGGTATGATGCACAAAAATTTTATCAAACAAAAATTTTATGAATACCACCGAGTGTCCAGTAATGATACTAAATAATGTGTGCATCTTAGGCATGTCATCCAAGATCACATAGACAATCGTACCATTCAACTCAATGGTAAGAAACAAAATTTGAATAAATCTATTGTCAAGCCTAACAACCAGCTGCAAATATACATAGATCCTTTGCCTCCCCATTCTGTTAATTTGATAACGTATGCTTCTTCATTTGGTGATCCTAGCCCATCTAAATATGTGAATATGGTTTCGTTCACTCATGTTCCTCCTTTAGGTCATGTGGATAAGATACTCGACATAACATTCACACCATGTGACTTGCCTCTCAATAGTGAACCTTCTTTGTTATACATACCAGCTCGAGTCAATGATAATGTCATGACTGGCATTATGGTTGACCCTACTAGTTGGGTCAATGTCATCATAGAAGAGACCCTTTTCATATATATTCTACACAAGGAAAATTATTAGGAGTCGCAAACCACACTCCGTACTCATGATGGTCTTTCTATCTGGCTTATTGGATCTATCTCTTTGTCAGTCCTTGTTTGGCCTAAGTCTCTTGAAGTCCCATTTGTTGTGATACCTGAATCTAACCTATTCAGGGTTAGACTAGGCATTCAATGGTTGATCTCCATGAATGTAGTTGCCTTAGTTGTCCACAATTATTTGAAGTTTCCTCATGATGGCATGGTGTATACTATCCAAGACACTAGATATAAACCACTCATGTTGCATGGGGGCTTTTCCCTAGACCATTTTTGGCCTACTCTAGTCGGACCCTTACCACCTTGAGGGGACTTGCTTTATAAGGCCTATTTTAGCTATAAGAACGTGTTACACCCCATTTTGTTATTACCTATTTACTGTTACCTTGTTGAATTAAAAAAAATTAATATATGATTGTGTTTTGTAAATGAATCTTGATGTATAATGTGATGAATGAATGTTTAATTCAATAAGATATCTTGAATGTTTAGAAGATGAATATATATATATATATATATATATATATATATATATATGATGCATATGAATGTATTATTATCGGATACCTATTGTTTTGATGCACTAAGTTGGATACATGAACATATTTGAACCTTCAGAAGAGAGGGAGAGTATCACTTGGGAGAAGAACTTGGTATGATAACCTTTAATAAACCTAATTGAGCATATACACACTCATGACTTAGTTTGGTCTAGTTGAGTCACAGTAAGTTTAGGAAGGGATAAGTAATCTCTAGTCTTGGTTTGGGGAGTTTTTTGTATTGGTTTGTGGTTAGTATTTGAATATTCTTGTTTGGGGATATGTGATTGAATCTTTGTGACAAGTATAAGTTCTCTTTCGTGTATTCATGCTTTTGTATTAATTGATAGGGTGTATACATAGAATGAATATGTGTATATATGTATATGCCTCTGATAAACTCATACATATGCATGCATGTGTATACCTAGATAGACATACTTATGTATATCCGTGTACGAATATATCATACATATGGGAGTATCAATTGGATATATATATATATTGTTAAGTATTCAAAAGTATATTGAAATAGATTTTAACGCATAAGTAAAGTGTTGCCATGAAATATGAATTGGTTAAACTTAAGCTTGCACGCATATAGTGCATGTAAGGCTAAGTCTTAATACATTTAAACAACACATAGAGTAAAGTAAATCAAATCATATGCAAAGAGTTGATAGTTTCATAACGTGTTGACTTTGTCATATCGCACCAGAATAAAGGGCACATGAATATGAAATGTGGCGCCATATTTGGAAAGAATGAATAGAAGGAAAGTCTTTTGTTGTGCTTTGAAACCAACACATAGCTTGAGACATGGTCTTTAGAACAAGCTGATTGAGGTAGTCAACATAGATTTCAATAAGGAAACCTATAAGTTGCATTTTCCAAGTTTAGTCTTTGTTGTCAACAAGATATAAGCAACTCATTCTTAACTATGAAGCTGGACTGTGTATGTCTTTGCAAGTTAGAGTTTTTAGTAACCACAACTCTCTTCTTGAGCTTAGTCAATGCATTTGAATAGGAAAGTGGTAGATTTAGAAGCTTAATTGTAGCATTAAGATGCTTATATTTTTGTATAAATAGGGGAATTCTCTCTATCTTTGGATACTCTTTTCCAATCCGATTTCTTCATACATTTTTTTATTGTAGTTTTTGTGCAAGCATATTTTAGAGAGCTTTTGTGAGAAGAAGGGTTTTGTTTGAGCATTTGCAATTGTTGGGAGTTTGTTTGTGAGAAGGATGTTTTGTGCATTTGCAATTGTTGAGAGTTTGTTTGTGAGAGGCTAGAGATTAGTGATAGGCTGAGTCTTGAAAGAGAAGCAAGCAGATTTGTGGAGGTTGAGCTTGGAAACCAATATTGTCGGTTGGGCTATATTTCCAAGCATGCTGATTTCTATCACTCTATTCTTTATGTTTAATGTTAATTGTTTGAGATTGTTTTTGTTTGAGAAATGATGACTTTTAAATGCATGATATGTTGTTTTATGAACTTGGGTTATTTTCTTACTTTGGATAAGCTTGTATGGTTCTTGAAAGAGTCTAGATTTGGTGAAACCCCTTAATTGGGATATACCTATATATTATACGTAATGAGTTTTGAGTGGATACATTGTTATTAGGAACTATACTTAGTTAAGATTATATAGATATTGTATAAGTTGGGAATTATGAGATGTTTTGAAATACTTTTATAGGAATGTATGTTAGAGTATGAATGGTCAATTATCAAATCAAGCTAAGGGTGGGTGAAAATACAACTTGCACTTGAAGTATTTGATGTTGAATTCTTTGGCCAAAGTAGAATAAGTAGCCATTGTTTACATTGTCAGTTCATTGTGATCCAGTGATGCAAACTAGGCAGGCAATGCCATATATGTAGGTTGTATCCAATGTATGGTAGCTCTAGATTTGTAGGACACAACACCATGCTCAGGAAGGCTAGTATTATGAAGTTACCAATCCAATCTCTTCGTTGAAGGGTAGGGCCATCTTATTAGTTAGGTAGACGTGCAGGGGATTGCAATTAGTTTGTGGTTAGTAAAAAAGCACTTGAGTGATGTTCTCCCTTATGTAGCTGGCGACCAATATTTGAGGATGTATGCCAACAAGAACATCTGGACCATTTGTATCTCTATTTTATTAAGCTTGTGGAAAGCTATGTATGTAATCATGAATCTCTATTTCTATTGAGAAAATTGCAAATGGAAAACATTATCATGAAATTATGTAATATAGATTTGTTACTTGAAATTTAGTAATATCTCTTTGTAATGTAATGAGAAAGTTGAAATGAGTTTGTATCAAATGTGCATTTTGTTATTCATTTAGAAAATAAAAAATTTATAGACTAAGTGTTAGTATCATAAACTATTCACATGTGGGTAAAACATAGTAAAATCAATCGGTAAAACAATGGGCATGTTACACGTGGTATTAGAGTTACCAGGTTTAGTTTTGGAACTTATGTGCTTGCTATGCTTTCATCCAACATTATACGAGTTTAATGTTTGGAATTCCTATGCTAGGATGGTGCGTCTCAAAATGACTACAAGGAAGTTACTAATTGGTAGTGAGCACTACCTAAAGGCCAAGAAAGAAAGGGAATCCATTGTTCAAACCATAGAGGGGGCCAATTACGACAATGTTATTTGGTTGAGTGACACTGAAACTTTTAGTCATGTCTTATCTCATGTTAGTCAAGAGTGAAGAAGGATGCGAGAGGCTGCCAACTTTGCACCTCTTCTCTCTTCGGAAAAGTCAAAATATTTATCACTCTCCAGGGATATGCCCTTGGAATGCAGTGTTAGTCTTGCCATGATCTTTAGGGACCCTTGTGTTCTTCCCATCTCTGAAGTTATTGTATTAACCTATAGTGGTGAATCAGAGGATATATTCCCCGAAACTATGTATCAGAGGATAGGTTTGAAGGATTTTTTTTTTTTTGACAATGTATGTGAACAAAAATCTAAAGGGTATACCCCACTTAGTTATGTATCAGAGACTGAATCTAAGGGATACTCTCCCCTAGACTATTTGAATATTCATTCCATGTAAATGCAAGGATATTGAAATCATATTGATTTAAATAAAAATCATGTTTTGGAGAATATGTGTATAAGATCTTCTTTCAAATTTTGTATGTATGAATGTTTGATCTTCATGAAATGTTTTGAGTGTTATGCAAATCTTCTTAGGATCTAATTAAAAATGAAACCTCCAGGTATAACTTTTCTTGTGAAAATTGGTTAGAACTAGAACTAACCTTGGGGGAAGCCAAGAAGTAGACCAAGGTGCAAAAAATGTTGAGGCCAAATTGGATCACATTTTAGCCATGATGGATGAGGCAAGAGAACGAATTGGAATTCTCAAGCATGAGGTAAGAGAAAAAGAAAGGGAGGAACAAGAAGTTCCTAACAATGATGAAGGGGAAAATTCTCATGATCATACTTAATCAAGTGAGCCTGAGGATGATGAATCTCAATCTAGGTTAGAGGGAGGTAAAAAGAAGTGACTTGCAAGTGAGCTATCTCGAGATATAAGGAAGATCACCCCTCTAAAGTTTGAAGGTAGCACCATTGGGGATGTGGTTGAAGCATGGCTTACAAAGATGTAAAAGTATTTTGAAATCAAGAATTACTTTGAGGTAACTAAATTCGTTTTGGGAGCCTTCCAATTGGCTAGAGAAGCATCCAACTGAATAAAAAGATGGAGGTTGGGCTAAGTTTCCTTGAATCTTACTTGGAGTGAATTTGTGGAAATATTCTAGAAGTGGTGGCTACCTCAATTATTCTATGATCAAAAGCTTACCAACTTTCAAAACTTGATCCAAGGAGATTCCTCGGTTGCGTTTGAATACTAGGAGAAATTCACTTGTCTCCTAAGGTACGTACCCATGTACCAAAAGGACAAGTGATTTCACATAAGGAAGTTCATCATGGGTTTCAATGCCCAAATCGGTGGAGAGGTAGACATGCACGATCTTGCTATCATGGACCTAGTGTACGAGAAAGCCATTAAGCAAGAGCAAAGGCTTAAATCTATCTCGAATTATTGTGAAAAGAATCAGAGGAATTTTAATTTGTCTCAAGCCAATCCAACACCAAAGAGGCCTAGTGAAGGGCAAGAATTTCAAAGGAAGGGGGACAAAGGATTTCATAATGTGCAAAATGAATCAAGAAGGGATCATAGGGGGAACAACAACATCAACAACAATGCTAGTATGAATGAAGAAAGTTCTAAAAGGCCTGCAACAATAAAAGGTCTATTGAAGAGATGTTTTACTTGTGGTGAGGATCACTTTGCAAATCGGTGTTCCAACAAACCACTGGGAACATAACCACATGGGAACCCTCTACCTCCTCAATGAGCAATGTTCCAACAAAGGATTCATGTGGTGTTAGACAATCATCAAGCAGAGTACCAGATTACTCTAATGGAGATACCAAGTACTTTGTTTAGTACACCCATCTCAATTTTAAAAGATATTGGCGCTACAAAATTTTTGTTTCTCTTATTATAGCTACTAAAATTTCTAGAAAAGAAGGCTACATGGAAAAGTTTTGGATTGTTGAATATGCAAACCAGACAAGAGCTAAGGTAGATCAATGCCTATTCAAAACAAGGGTTAAACTTTCAAGTTTCTCTACGAAAGTGAATTTGTATGTAGCTCCCTTAGGTTCCTATGGTGTCATTTTAGGGATGAATTGGCTATGGAAATATAGGGTCAAAGTATATTTTCATGCAAAAATAGTTGAATGTTTAGATGATCTAGGAAACAAGGTATCATTACAAGGCAACGACAAAGCATAAGTATTTGTTACCACGTATTGATGATCTCTTCAATTAGATGCGAGGAGCAACAATGTTTTTGAAAATCGATCTACAATCAAGTTACCATCAACTAAGGATCATGGATGAAAACATTTTCAAAACATCTTTTAAGACTAGGTATGGTCATTATGAGTTGACAGTCCTACCATTTGGACTAACTAATGCACCTGCAACATTCATGAACCTAATGAATAATGTATTTAGGGACTGCTTGGATAAGTTTTTGTTTTGCTTTGATAAGTTTGTGTTGGTCTTCTTAGATGATATTCTTATCTACTCCAAGAATGAAGAGGAACATCTACAACATCTAGAGATTGTTCTCCAGCGATTAAGAGAGAATAAATTGTATGGGAAACTCTCTAAGTGTACCTTCTTTCAGAAAGAAGTATAGTATCTAGGTCGTGATTTCAACGAATGGAATTGCAATCAACCCAACAAAAATAGAAGTAGTGCTTGATTGGCCAGTTCCTAAGAATGTGTTGGAAGTTAGAAATTTTATAGGTCTAGCTGGTTACTATCAGAAGTTTGTTACAAACTTTTCCAGAATAGCTTTTCCTATTACCTCCTTGTAGAGAAAAGGGAAGAAGTTTGAATGGTTTGAGAAATGTCAAGCAACATTTGACCAACTCAAGGAGAAGTTGACCATGGCCCTGATATTGAAGGTACCTAATCCAGATGGTAATTTTATTGCCATTGCAAATGCTTCAAGAGAAAGCTTGGGTGGAGTATTGATGTAGGATGGGTGAGTCATAGCATATGAGCCAAGGAAGTTGAAGCCTTATGAGCAAAATTATGCTTTGCATGATTTGGAATTAGCTACAGTTGTTCATGCATTACAGATGTGGAGACACTATCTATTGGGAAAGCCTTTTGAGCTGAAGGCTAACCATCATGGTTTGAAATATTTATTCACCCAACCTAATCTAAATGCATGACTATCAAAGGGAAGGATAATTGGGTTGTCGATGCCCTAAGTCATAGGAGGAATATCTCTTCGATGATATCAATTCAAACTGATTTCAATGGTCATTTGTTGCAAAAGTCCAAGGGTGACGAGTATTACAAGCAAGTCAAGCAAACACTCTTGGATAATCTGCAAGACCCAAGGTATGAAGGATTTCACTTTGAACCTGATGGTTTATTAAGGTTTAAGAAAATAATCTATGTACCTAACTCTGAGGAATTAAGGAATTTAGTGTGGAAAGAAGTTCATACTGCACCATATTCTGGACATCCTGGAGTAACCAAGTTGTTGGTTGATGTCAAACCATTGTATTTTTAGAAAGGGATGAAAGGGGATGCTACAAGATATGTAGCAAGTTGCTCAGAATGTCAAAGAGTGAAGGCGAAGCATCATCACCCTACAAGTCTTTTGTATCCTAATGAAGTTCCTGAAAGTAAATGGCAAGTCATTAGCATGGATTTCGTGCAAGGTCTTCCAATGTCAAGGAATAAGCACAATGCCATTCTAGTAGTGGTGAATAAGCTTACAAAGGTGACTCATTTTATTCCAAGGAATCTAACTGATGGAGCTCCTGTTATAGCTCGAAAGTTTATTCAAGAGGTATCTAGGATACATGGGTTCCTGAGAAGATTATTTCTGATAGGGATGCTCGTGTGACATCTAGGTTTTGGCAAACCATGTTTCCTTCACTTGGAATACAATTGAACATAAGTTTAGCATATCATCCGGAAACTGATGGACAAATTGAAAGGGTGAACCAAGTGTTAGAAGATCTACTAAGAATGTATTGAATGGATCAACAATGCAAGTGGGAAGATTACCTACCTTTGATGAAATTTTCTTATAACAACACTTATCATTTCACGATCAAGATGGCTCTATTTGAAGCATTGTATGGCAGTAAGTGTTGAACTCCTATAAGTTGGAATAAACTAGAGGATAGGATAAGTCTTAGGCCAAAAATGTTGTTAGAAATGGAGGAGAAAGTTGGTGTTATTAAGCGGAGGCTAGCGGAAGCTAATGATAGGCAAAAGAGTTATGCTGATTTCGAGTGGGTACCTAGATATTTTTCAGTAGGGGATAAGGTTTTGTTAAGAGTTAAACCTCAAAAGAGTTCCATAAAGTTTGGAAAGTCATCCAAACTAGCTCCACGTTTCGTAGGTCCTTTTGAGGTTCTCAAAGAAGTGAACCCTGTTTCGTATAGAATTGTTTTACCACCAGCTCTTTCCAGGATGCATAATGTCTTTCATGTGTCATACCTTAAGAAGTACATGTCAGGGGATAACCATGTTATTGATGGATGCTTTATTGATACATGACCTAGAGTGGTAACAATCGAGCCTCTCAAAGTGCTTGAAACACGTAAACTTCACTTATGTGATAGAGAGGTTCTGCAATGCAAGGTCCAGTGGGATCAGTATGCAGAAGATTCTACCACTTGGAAGGACTATGCTGAGATGAAGCAAAAGTTTCCTCATATTTTGCTAGACTTTGAAAGTTCCTGAAACAATATTGTTATGTTTATGTTTTATGGTCTATATTTTATGTTTGATACTTAAAATCATCTGGGATGATGATTCACAAGGGGGGGAATATGTTACACCCCATTGTGTTATTACCTATTTACTGTTACCTTGTTGAGTTAAAATGTTTTAATATATGAATGTGTTTTGTTTATGAATCTTGATGTATAATGTGATGAATGAATGTGATGCACTAAGTTGGATACAAGAACAAATTTGAACTTCCAAAAGAGAGGGGGAGTATCACTCTTAAGAGAAGAACTTGGTTTAGTAACCTTAATGAGTCTAATTAAGCATACACACACTCATGACTTAGTTTGGTCTAGTTGAGTCAAGATAAGTTCAAGAAGAGGTAAGTAATCTCTAGTCTTGGTTTGGGGAATGTCAAGCAATTTGCTTTGGATTGTCATGGCATTCCATCACCATGAGACCACATTTTATTGAGGCATTTTTTCTAATAGTTCACTGCCTTGTCTATACTATTGGTCACAATTATGCTTTGATAGATTTTTTCCAAGCATCCATTGTTCGAAAACACATGTTTTAGGCTTTTAGCCATAGTAGCAAAGCAGTGAACTATTTGATAAAATTCTTTGGTAGACATGTATGAAAAGTGTGGTAGCATAGATAAGGCAATGAACTTTTTGAAAAAATGCCTCAAAGAAATGTGGTCTCATGGTGATGGCATGCCATAACAAGCAAATGCAATTGACAACTGCTCTTAGTTATTAGTTATGCAATGTGAAGTAATTGCATAACTACTTAGGTTGACTTTGTAAAAAACTATATTGTAATTGAAATTTTGTCATCTATCTGCATCTAGTTATTAGTTATGCAATGTGAAGTAATGTTTTGAGTTTGAAAGATGTGCAATGCAATGTAATCGGCAATATGAATATAAACTACCAAAAATATATTTTCTACAATTCATTAGTTAAACTCTTTATTTAGTTTACTCTCTATATCTCTATGTTATGAAAATGCCTTTCAATTTCAAAAAAATAGTTTCTTGTTCTACAATTTTTGAACATTTTTTTAAATCCTTTTTTTTCAAAATATCTTATACTTTTGATTTGCCAATTTTTTCCCCAAAAGATTTTTGCTGTTATCATCCTAACAATTACAAACTTGACCTTAAGCATAAAATGGACCAAATTAAGGTGGAAATGTGTATATAGAACTACATGTGTTCATGGACATAATAAGTAAACTATAGTAAATGTATAGGAATGTGCAGACATATGAATAGGATAAGGTGCGAGTGTATAGAAATGTGTATAATGAAAGCAAAGGACTCATCTTTAAAAAAAAATTGTATTGAGACATTCCTCAAAATAAACACAAAAATTTAAAATTGTATTGAGACATTCCTCAAAATAAACACAAAATCGAATGGTAAATGACATGAATATGCAAATTTCACCATTTCGATACGAAAATACTAGAAATCACATATTTATCAAGTGAGGAACAATTGATACGGTGTAAGCAGCTACAGACATCAAAGTAATTCTATTCCCATTACATTTTCTTCCATTGCACAGAAGCTTTCTAATTTATTTTAAGGGAGATTCATGACATTAAATTGTTTTCTATGCATACAAGGTTCAAGGTTCTCCCTTGTTCCAGTTAAGCGGAAATTTCTTTAGCTTATCAAACAAAATGGTGACGAATTGAATACGAAACCTCGTAAATTTTCTTCTCTTTGCAAAAGAGGAACACTCTGCAAGAGTCCATGGTGGAAGATATAAAGAGCTAATATTAGATTTAAAATTTGCCCGCGTTGTAGATGTGGCATTCTGTTCATAAAGCAGAGTTAATCTGATTAATTTAATATTTGTTATTTACTTCAAGAAACTTAATAAAGGAGAATCTGGAACAAAATTTTAAGAAAAATAATGGATTCCAGTGAAGATTACAATCCACTGATGGAAGAGGCAGGGACTGAATTCCTCTAAGGACACAAGATCTAAATGATTTAATCCAATATTTAACAATTTTAATCAATTGTTTCTCAATTTCAATACAATTAAATTAATAGAAAACAAATCAATTGAGAGTAAATGACACAAAAAAACAAAGATTGATAAAGAAATAACACAGAAAAACAAAAAAAAAATCATTAATTCTTACTCAATGGGTGAATGTAATTCTTCTGTGATGCCATTTCCCATTTTGATCAGTATGCAATCTCCACAATTTTTGCTAATACTTAAAAGGGAAAAGATCTTCAGAGAAGCAAAACTAAAATACTGGTTTGCAGAAACTTATTCAAAAGGTCAAAACTGTATCCAGAAAACTGCTGCCACTTCATTTAAATCTAGGAGACTTAAATGCTCCATTTCCTCAAAAAATGAAGACTACGCAAACATAATATAAAAATACTATAAATATGCACCACCTAACTTCAAGGCAGGTCAAAAAACAGAAAAAGAAGTAAGAGATATATCAAGAATCTGCAGGTTAAATTGGAATGCATTGCTGTAGCTTAAATCACAATGCGTTCCATAGCTTAAATAGAAACTCATTCCCGTAGCTTGAATTTAAGTATGTAGGCAAATTTCAAGCCCTGCAAATGCTATTCTCATCCTTAGGGAAGCATTCTGAATAATTGAACACTTCAGTTAAAGTAGACCCCAATGCTTGCGGAGGTCAGGTCCAGTCTCTGGATTCTCAAGAAGAAATGATACAATTTGAGGAAACATCATGATGTAACTTCCTGGAGAATATGCATTAAACATGAAATCTATCAGTGACCAAGCGCCTGAATGTGACTTAAATCAAGATACATGAATTTGCCATTTTGAAAGAGCTGCAACTTATAGAAGCCTTAAATGAGAAGTATCATTAACCCTCTGAATCTGCCATCCCGTTTTAAAAGAATGCCAAAGGACAGTGATAGATGTGTTGTCTATACAAAGCCGATGTGTCATCAATGGATTAGAGCCAAGCAGTCCCCTTAAAAGGCACTTAATAGCCATGCCATGTGTAAAGATGCCTACACATGGATTTGGCTGCTTACATTGTTCTTGTAACTGCCTCCAACTGCTGCCTTCCTTGGAAGAGTCAATTGCACTCTCATTGTCTCCTGTTGTCACATATTGCAGCCTGCTTTTACCGGACTTTCTTCTTCCTAGGTGCTTTTGTCGATTAAATAATTCCCACTGTGATACACCGGTATCATCTCCATCTTCGACGGGATGAACCTGCACTGAGTTTTGAGTTACAGAACCTTTAAACTGCCTGTTGTATTGTCCAGAGTTTCTCAGGGTTGCGTATTCTGCCCTCCTCAAAACTCTACTGTTTAAAAATTCAACCATTCGGTACTCAACTTGCCGCTGAGACTCTCCACCTGGTGCACAAAAGTCAGGCTCGTATTTGTCAATGATATTAAGCATGTCCGGAGAGTATATCTCTGAACGAAGGTGACCTTCCCATTGACCTTGGCTCATCTCTACCAATGATTCTGAGCACTCCACCTTCTCTTCTGAAATATTCAGTTCCTGCATATCATTCATCAGGAAAAAGATGCAATCCGATGAGTTTCAGAACAACAATCTTGAAATGCATGTGTTGAAAACAGATTGAAGTAAACCATAAAATAGCATACATTTACTATGTAGCTCACAGTACAACAGGTCTTGCAGATAAGCTTACAGTAAACAACTTAAGTTGCTTTGGCCTAATTATTAGAGGGACCGAATCCAAACAAAATCACTAGAACCATAAGGATGAAATCTTAAGGGTCAGAATGTTGAGCACAGAGTATAAGCCATGGTATTGCTAATAGAATGTAACTTCATTTAACTTCTAAGGAATGGTGAACTCACTCAACAATGGAACCAAATTAACATTGGTCTTTCAGTTTGCTAGTAGCATAAGTCGAACTTGTCCAAATATTTTACAGAATGATATTACTTGCTCTTAAGGATGTGTCTTGTAGTTTTTTTGTCCGTCAAATTCTTTAAAAAATGGCTTAATATCATCCTTAAAACATAAACTTGTAAATCTGAATTTCTAACTAGCATGGAATGCTTGCTTAGAATCTCAAACCCCAGTTTGCCAGCACCATTTACCTTGTATAGATAAAGCAATTACAATTTGTTTAATCATCAGGGTTTGGACACATTTGTAATATAATGCAATGCGAATGATGTTGAGAAAATTTGAATGGATTATCTGATTTAGGAGTTATTTTCTGATTTATATCAGACTTATAACAACCACAAATCTGAAATGTGAAAGTAAATCAGCTGTTAGTGTTTGGTAGCTTCAGAAGATATTTTCTCCTTAATTTATTCTTGTCAAGGCAGGTTGGCCTTATTTTTATAAAGGAAAATTTACTTGTTCAAGGTCGGCTCTAGATGAAGGGTTGCCTAGCTTGTATAAATAGGAGAAGGTGTCTCCTCATTTCATCAATCAATCAAGCAATTCTTTCACTCCAGTTCAAACTTCAACAGCAGGTTGAGTTTCCTAAGCAGCAGATCAGCATCAAGGAGAAGAATTAATACTTATTGTATTCATGAATTCTTTACCAGATATAAGTGCAGATCCTTGTATTGTATTCACCCTTTCTAGGGCCTGTTATTCATCTGATATATAAAGAGATCATTTTGCTGGGTTTCTCTCCTTCAAGCAGGAGGGTTTTCCCAGGGTAAAATGTGGTGTTCGTTGTCTTATGTGTTGCATTTTTTATTGCTTACATTTCTGATCCTAAAACTAACATGGTATCAGAGTGGGTTCAGAAGGGAAATCCGATCAGATTTGGCTAAGCAGATGAAATGAGTTTAATCTCTCACAAAATTGCAGGGTGTGTGATCAGATATGAAGAATAGAAAACTGAGCAGCAGAGGTTGTGAATTGCAGAAAGGTCAGAGTGCATAAGCCGATGGCATGATTTAATGATTACATCGGTTATATGAAACTGCTTCTCATAATGAATAAGGATAATATTCATTTAGTGATAGTTTGAGGTGGAGCAGGTAACTCCTTGGTCTCAGGATGCTGAATGGCTTGAGAAGGGACTACTAGTGATTTGTTCTTTATGTTTATCAGTTTATATATGGAGGACGTGTGAAATTATTTTATTGGCAAGGAGCGATTAGCACTTTGGCCGAGCTTAAGCTTTGGCCAAGACATTCCAGGCCTCGTATATACCCACACTCAGAGTCTGGAAGAGTGCTGACAGTTTCAGAGACTGGAAGCATTGTTCGGGATATCCACTGGCAAGGAAATCAAGCATCATTTACCATAGCCACAGACCATCATCACATGAAGAGATATTTTCAAGCTACAGATCACGACATCATCACCTGCCATCATGGGAAGGAGTCGCGTCACTTATTCGGGAGTTTCTGAGGCTATCGTGAGCACACGCGATTTGGCCCAAGCACTCATACATCCTGTGCGCAACTTCACCACCATCGGCATCACTCACAATCACAGACAGATAACGGCCTGTGATTACCATCACTCCACCTCACGCCATCCATTGGAACAAGTCAAGATCATCATTCATAGTCGAGAGTAAGTCTCTACCACGCTGCCCCTACTCCACGCGGAAGAGTTTCAAATCTCCGGCAACATCAGACATCTGATCCTGATACAAACTGGCTAGTTCACCATCCGCCACTGCTTGGGAGCCCAACTTCACTCGCAACACTATGAAATTAAGCTGATTCGTCTCATAAGGTTGGGGAGTGCTTATTGGAGGTGTTGTTTTGAATATGGTAAAACGAGTTGTGTGTGTGCATTTTTGGCTTGGTGTCGTGTTCGATGATTTTTCAAGATTGGAGTCAATGTTTTAAAGAATGGAGTTGTGACGATTGTTGAGTGTATACTATCATTCAGTTATGGTTGTGTGTGAATATTACATCGGAGGGAAAGTTATGGAGATCGAAATCTGGAAGGCATCACTGATTGGATATTTGTAATAAAGAGATAAGTATTTTTATGTTTGTACTTTGAATAATGACCATGAATTTTTATGTAGTTAATTCATGCAATAACATTGGAATAGTGAATCATGTATGCTTCATGTAGTCATCTGTAAATTTCTCTTCAGGGTAGTCTGATTCTATGAACTATTATTAATCTCTCTAAGATGCTTCTAGGACGGATCGAGGAGCAAAAGGATGATGAGAGATTGCATAAGGAATTCAAGGGAAAAAGAGCTTGATGCATCCTGTGAGGGAGTCATGTCGACTAAAGAAATGAACAAACATGGACACATAGCTTGTAGCCATGGGACTGAGTTGGTGGCACATAACTTCATTGGAGACATCTCTCGAAGAGGAAGAACCTATACAGATTGTCATTGCGATCAATTTCTTCGAAGAGGAGGGAATAACATTCAGAGGGAGTCAAATTCCGAGAATTCAAGACATGAGTTGAGAGCATGTCTAGGAAAAGGATTAAGGTTCTGAGATCAGTCAATGGAGGGGAGTTCACTTCCAGAGGATTTCTTTGCAATCTCTAAGGCAGGGATCAAGAGGGAGTTCTGCAACTTATTGAGAAGAAGTGAAGGTGTCTAAGTGGGTTGCAGTGTTGCAAGGACAGGTGCTAAAGTCCTTGGAGGACCTCTTCAGCTGCAGAGAACAAAATTGCACAAGACAGTTAATTTGGATTTGACATTGGTAGCTCCGCAAACCTATTCAGAATAGGGTGATCCGGGATGAGGTCGAGAAGGACAGTCCTAAACTCTTGCAAGTCAGTAGTGCTAGAGGTGTGCATTGGAAACCATTCCTCTAAGGCAAGCATTGCAAGCAATCTTGGACAAGGAGGTCAGGAGGTTGATGCAAGTACTTGGAGCTTTAGAGGGAGTCACATCATCATGAAGATTTGTTGTAATGTATATTTCTCTGAGACAAAGAAATATGAGGTGAAAGCCCTTGTAGTGTATATTTCTCTGAGACAGAGAAATATGAGGTGAAAGCCCTTGTAGTGTATATTTCTCTGAGACGGAGAAATATGAGGTGGAAGCCCTTGTAGTGTATATTTCTTTGAGACGGAGAAATATGAGGTGCAAGCCCTTGTTCATCTCTGAAACTGAGATGAGACATCATGTTGAGAGACTCCATGACGAAATCACGTTGAGAGACTGCGTGATGAACCCTTGTACTTGTGTTTCTTTCCACACATGGGAGTAGCCAAGGTGGACGTCATGTTGAGAGACTCCATGACGATATCACATTGAGAGACTTTGTGATGAACACTTGTACATATGTTTCCTTGCACACATGGGAGTAGCCATGGTGGACGTCATGTTGAGAGACTCCATGACGACATCATGTTGAGAGACTCTGTGATGAACTCTTGTACATCTTTGAGACTGAGATGTGGTTTTCCACAAATGGGTGTAGCCATTGTGTGCGTCATGTTGAGAGACTCCATGACGTAGATATCTGGGAAATACCTCCCTAGCTAAGAGGGAGTGTTAGTGTTTGGTAGCTTCAGGAGATATTTTCTCCTTAATTATTCTTGTCAAGGCAAGTCAGCCTTATTTTTATAAAGGAAAATTTACTTGTTCAAGGTCAGCTCTAGATGAAGGGTTGCCTAGCTTGTATAAATAGGAGAAGGTGTCTCCTCATTTCATCAATCAATCAAGCAATTCTTTCACTCCAATTCAAGCTTCAGCGGCAGGTTGAGTTTCCTAAGCAGTAGATCAGCATCAAGGAGAAGAATTAATACTTATTGTATTCATGAAATCTGCACCAGATATAAGTGCAGATCCTTGTATTGTATTTGCCCTTTTATTCATCTGATATATAAAGAGATCATTTTGCTGGGTTTTTCTCCCTCGAGTAGGAGGGTTTTCCCAGGGTAAAATGTGGTGTTCATTGTCTTATGTGTTGCATTTTTGATTGCTTACATTTCTGATCCTAAAACTAACATCAGCAACAATGGATAAAGAAACAATCACAGATAGTGCTCACATAACACACCTTATTTCTGTGGGAAAATGCTTTTGGAAAAAACTCCAGTGACAAATCAGCGCTGCTTACTATATTATCAATAAAATATGATTATAATATACTAAGAAAGTTGATTTAAGTGCCCTCCACTCTATATTCCAAAACACGCAGAATTCTGGCAGCATCCTGGCAAAACCCTTACTCCAAAAGCAAAACTGTATCAAACCACTACCACAGCATCTTATTTATAAACATAAGTGATACAAGAAACCACCAATAGTTTCCAAGACCATAAACCCAAACCCATGTGTCGACATCACCCATGGACTCATGGCGCCCCCATGTGCAACCCCTTCACCTACCCTAGGCTCATTAGGTCCACCTACAGAATGGTGCCACGTTGTCACTCTTCAACTTTGATCTTGGAGCGGTCTTCTTTTGTCTTGTTGCAACCCCAAAATGAAGTGCAAAGTCCATGTCATACAACATTCCAAAAGTGGTCCAAATTTTTCTTATCCTAAAAATGGTCCATCCCAAGATAAACACACTTAACCACCAACGTAAATAGTTAGTTATGCAAGGTGTGCAACACCAATCCCAACAAATTGACACAAGGAAGTTGCCCACTAGGTGGAGCACAAAAGACAGATTATTGGTATTATCTAAATGCAAACTACTTTCTAATCAGTATCCCTTTCAGTCTTACGATCTCATATACTTTATTAATTATGATTCTATCAGTGAGCAACATTTTCAAGATTCATATCATTTCTTTTACATCCTTGATACTGCCAACGCAATCTCTAAGAACTCAAAAACTTATAATTGTGTCCTACTTGAGGAAACTAGGAAAGTAATAGTATAACATAATAACTTTGAAAAGTACACAAATTGTCACCAAATATTGATGAAAAACAGACATGCAATCAATCTGTTGCAATAACAACTTATAGTAGTGATAATCAGATAATCCACTCTTCTAAAATATTTAGACCAAAACAAGAATACAGAAGCACTGATGACAATAAGGAATATAACAGCACTTCTAAACATATATCAAACTAAGATAGGTGGGAGGATGTGTAATTCTTTTCACTTATTTGCATTGTTACCTTCACTCTGCATCTTGCCATGGTCTGATGACCAATTGAGAAATCCACCAATTCCACTGCAGCTTGGAAATCACTCAATTCAAATGAAATTATTAGAGACTGTACAACTGTCCTCCAAACTGACACTACTACAGCTCTATCTCACTTTCACAATAAAATATACAAACCGAAACTGATGTTTGACTGTTGCAAATTGTGAGTTCAATGTTCTTTATTACATTGTAAAAAAACTGTTTGTGTAACAGGAATTGGTTGCTAAATTGCCTGTAGGATTAAGCCCGGCATTATATTATTTTTTTTTCTTTGTCTATGGTATTAAGACTGATGCATCACTTCAATTCTTTCCAAAAACACAAATGAAACCATGTGTTTCATATTACCAAATATGAACAATTTCTCTCTGGCTAGAAACCATTCATTGGGATGCACAAGAGGTTTCAACTGTTTCCACAAAAGCCAAGAAAAGACATGTTGGCCTTGACTGGTAAATATGCCTTCATACTAGCCAGAGGTTACAAAAATTACCTTGGATTGAGATGCTAGATCATAACAAGAATACAAAACATAAAAAATTGTTGAGTCTCCAATTCAGTCAAACAGTAACAGACAAGAAATAACATCAGTAACCAGCTAAAACCATAGAACATAAGACTTCTTACACATTGATAAAGATACTTAACCAGAAAACCAAACCGAAGCCTTTGACAAAGCTTATAAACTTTTATTGATGTAGTGCATGTAATGATATTTGCATGGCTCAAAATGCAAGATTTATGTGTGTGCCGGCAAGAGAGACTTCTTGATCTTGGATAAAAATCCCTGACCCAATGACCAAAATGGGACCTTTAACGAGGAAACATCACTATCCCAGTGTTTATATGAATGTAAGTGAGGTCACATGTAGTAGTGATGCCAAAATTTGTGTGGATATAGCCTACCAAAGAATAGCTGGAGAAATTTGGCCCATGGATGTAATACATAAATAGAAAAGCAAAATTTGACATGGACCCCGTGGGCAGGTAAGGGTACTTGCATGACATAAAGATGCCAGCAGAAGAGAATACAAGACTTTTTATTTATTGATTTGGAAACTTAACAGAAAGCCCAAACAAGGGTCTTTTGCAGGGTACTCACATTGATAAGCGTAGGGCTTGTATACGTATATAACTGTTATTGTACAGGTGACTAAGATGCCAAGGTATATAGAAAAGCAAAATTTGACATGGTCCCTGTAGCAGGTAAGGGTGCTTGCATGACATAAAGATGCCACCTGAACAGAATACAAGACTTCTTACTTACTGATTTGGAAACTTAACCGAAAGCCCAAACAAGGGTCTTTTGCAGGGTACTCATGTTGATAAGTGTAGCGCTTGTAGCCTTGTATATATATATATATATAACCGTGATTGTATAGGTGACAAAGATGACAAGGTCTCCAGGTGTGAAAACAGAACGGGAGACTTCTAGGCATATATATTGACACCCTTGGGCCAAAAATGCCAGACTGGGTCTTTAGCTAGGTGCCCAGTTTCTTTAGTGCACTAGGTTTCATGGATGCTAGTATGCATGTATGATATAATGACTGTGGATATGAATAGAATATAGCATGCAAGACATCACTACTGCTTGCCTTCAAGTCTCCAATTCCAGTCATCCTCTAGGATGAGCGCGCCAAACCAGACTTTCATCTTTAAATATAATACAATTTTGAACCAATACCGACAAGATAATCCATAGATGTTGTCAAAACTAGAAGTTTCATTCAGAAGTACCTTCAACCAATAACCCAAAAGCCGTATAAGTGAGTATAAATGGGAATTTCATCTTAAGCATCCCGAATTAGCACTCTCTTGTAAATGTTGGATAGGTTCTGATTCACCTCCAGGACCTACTACCATCCGGTGAGCTTCCCTACCATAGGGCTACTTGCTTATTTCATCATGTAATTTATCTTTTTCAGATTTTCTCTAGAAGCCTTGAATCCAATTTTCAGCACCGATGTCAACACATATTAGCAACGGATCTGACACAGTTGAAAATGTTGGAGACACTAACGTTCAACCAAAGACCTACCCCTGGCAGGTGAGTTGCTCTACCACTGAGCTACTTGCCCCTTTCGTTATGGGATTTTCAAATTCTCTCTGAAAAGTAGATTGCAATTTCCGACATACCCTTAAAATACCGATAGGTGTTGAGTTTATTCAGCATTCACTGAATTCATTTGTGTGCTTTGATGTAAGACAAATCAATGGATATTGCAAAGAGAAATCTATCACCAGATTTATGGTAACCATCTATTGAGCTTTCTGAGAAAACTAAAACTCAAAGAACATAAGCAAAAACAACTGTTCAATACCTGGCAAATGGCCAATGCAGTTTGTTTGGCCCTATCAAGAGGCGACGAATAAACTGAAGTAAAAGTGATCCCCTGAGTCTTGAGAAATACCCCAAGAGCCCTGGCCTGCCTTTTGCCATTAGCAGTCAATGTTGCCGAAGGAGATCTGCCCCCAATCAGCTCTGCCCTCTCATTCATAGTGCTCTCTGCATGCCTTATCAAATACACCTCTGTCATGACATCGTCCTCCATTGACAACCACCTCGAATGCTGATGATTCTCCAAGGAAGCTGCAGAGCTGGCAGAGGAAAGTGTAGGAGATGGCATGGCAGCAGCAGAGGTGAGAATGTTGTAAGGATCCCACACCCTTACAGAAGGACCCATGTAAGGACTCCCACTGAATGACAGCTGGGGCGACAGGGGAGATGCTGAGGGGTGACATGGCAGGACCTCTGGCTCCTGTTCCAATACCTTCTTTTTCTCCTCTTCCCCCTTACTCTTCTCCACCTCTTCCTCCTCCGCTCTTACTGCTGCCTCTTCTTCTTCTTCTTCTCTCCCCTCTTCTTCTTGGGAAGATTGGACCTGCCCCATTACTGGCAAGACTGATGTTTCCAAACACACCCAAAATTAGATCATTTTATGAAACATGATTGCCAAACGGCTGAGATCTAATCAACTATTCTACCGTGCCCATTTTAGCTTTGATCAGGTTGGTCACGGTTTTCACAGGCATTGAGATTCAAATCCATGGTCCTCTCTTCATAGGATTTTGATGCCTCGTGGACATATTGCTGTTACGATCTGGCAAATCCAATTGATGATAATATTCTAGTTCGACCAGGGCTTTCTTCTACAATTCTATAGGCTGCAATAGACCATTTTCGTTCTTTTTCCGGATTACCCACCTCTGCACGATCTACCAAAAATTTATTAATGCACTCATCCGGATATGGACATGGGGACATTTGATTCATTTGCCTGTCAAAATTTTATTTGTCAAGTTTGGACGATTAATATGCTCATTATTACATTGAATGGGTCCGTTTGTTTTCTATTTATTTTTAGTTATTTATGAAGACTCGAAGCGCGGCTCATTAAGACTCGAAGCGCGGCTCATTTTCATTATGTGCTGAGCCTTCCAAATGAAGCTTTGAAATAGCTTGAAGTGTTTGCATTTATTTAAAATTTATAATATTTTATGTAAAAAAATAATAAAGTCTATTTACAAATTTTATTTTAGAGATACTTTAAACTGTTTATAAAAGATTAAAAATTGATTGAAAATACAATCTTTAAACAAAAAGATATACAAGATTGCAATATTGAAGTTAAAACAATAAAATCAGCAACCTTATACAAAAAATTGTTGAAGTGTCATCCATTGTAGACCTAATGAAATAGATGATAACATGTATATAAAACTTTTTTTCTATTGGATTAAGAAAATAATAGTTACAAAGACAATACAAAATGGTATCAAAGAAGACCATAATAAACCAATAAACAAGTATTGAATGTCTGGATAGGAGCAATATCAATTACAATTTGTTGCCATTCACTGCCACAAGTCATCTTATAAAAGGACACATTCATAATTTCATAAGAGCATCAAAGAGAACAATTAATATTTATACCAATGGTTGTAGAACAAATCATCCCTAAAATATGTGGATGCCTCAAATACAATGTGACCAAACCATTCAACACCTCACAACTTACAACATAGACACAAATATGAAAATTGTAAGTAACCAATCTATTATTCTTAGCCCAAAGTTGCAATTGGCATTCTATTGTTCTATGAAGTTTGTATAAAACCTCAGCAGAACATTGAATTGTGTGCAAAATTGAGGTCCAGGACTAATAGTTGAGACTTCCACCTCAATCACTGTAGCACCTCTACCCCTTCCTCTTCTTCCCCAACCCCTGCCCTTTCCATGCCCACGAAATACTTCATGCCCTTTTTACCTTAGAGAACTTTATCTAATGCTACTAAATTTTATTCAAATTTGATTATATTTTTCTATACAAAATAACCAATGCAATTGACATCTTAGTACTTAATGTTATCATACAAGAATAAATGATAGAATAGGTTGAAGGCATCATCATATTCTTTCTAGCTATTAGAGAGTAATATATGTTATGTAATTTTAAAAAGTCATATATGAAAATAACAAGAAGTGGGGGTTAATTATGAAAAATAGAATCTAATTCAACAACTTATAGTGTAACATGCCCATTGTTCTACCCAGTAATTTTTCTTTGTTTTACCCACAAGTGAACAAATTATGCTACTAACATTACGAGCAATCAAAAAATTATTTTCAATTGAATAACTAATGCACATTTGAAACAAAGAATTCCAAACTTTCATTTCATTAATACAAGTAACGATTTCACATTACATAAATTCAAGATAACATTTCACATTTACAATTTCCATAGAGATGGATACATGACTACATACATAGCTTCAACAAGCTTTCTTGAAATAGAATTATAAATGGTCCAGAATATCCTTCTACAAATATTGGTTGCCAACTGCATGAGGAGAAGCACCACTCAAGCGCTTTTCCATCAACTATGGACTTACTATGGTCCCCTGCACATCTACCAAACTTGGTGAGATGGCCCTTCCCTTTGACGAAGAGATTGGTTTGGTAACCTCTTAATCCTACCCTTTTAGAGCATGGTGATGTGTCCTACATATCTAGAGCTGCAACACTATGGCTACAACTACATGCATGGTATTCCCATCCTAGAATGTAAATTCAGATCACTGTGAACTAACAGTGTAAACATTGGCTACTTACACTGCTTTGTCCAAAGAATTCATCACCCAGTACTTCGAGTGAGAGTCATTTGTCCACCACCTTCCTAACTCAATTTGATTTGACCATTAATACCCTTGATGCAAGAGTATCCAAGGTGTGAGAGCAATCTTGCATCAACCAAAAATAGTAGTGTTGTTTCTTTTGGAATAAGGGCTAAATCGGCTAGAGTTTGTTGAGCAAGAGAATGGAGTTATGTCTTGAAGATGTGTGGAAGTTCGGGCTTCGAACCTTAGGCTTACAACTTATCACATGACAAAGAAGGAATGAAGAAAGAGTTAGTCATTTTTAGATAAGGTTGGTCTGGTTTCAGACTCCAGGTTGGTGGCTTACTTTATGATGTGAATGAGCTACATCGGCATTTAGTGTTAAGGCATACTTAAATCACTAAGGAATGTATGAGGCATGGTGAAACCCCGACAACCGAAAATGGTGGAAGTTGGCAAGGATGAATTTCAGTCTTTGCAAGTCGAAGGTAGAGCTTACACTTTACTCAAAAAATGGTAGACAGCACGAGGGAGGAGTGAACTTTGACCCTTGATGATCTATGTTTCAACATTCAATGAATTGGCTCGTCGGTGGGATATGGAGATTTCGAAGATACATTGTTTCATGTCTCTCTAACATGGAAATAATGGGAGGTGTTGGCAATGGTGAACGGTTGTGAAGGATTCTTATTGGAGGGAGATGCATATATTGACAAGACATCATTGTAAGTCCCTTCGACATTCTAATTTCACACCTCATTGAGGAGACAGACGTGTATTGGCGAGACGTCTTATGGATATGTTTGACACTCTGATGGCGTCAAACAAAGCTTTTTTGGTGAGACTTTGGGATATCGCTGAGAGTTATGTTTGAGTCTCTTCAACACGTCGATAAGTGGGACCAAGCTAAGTGATGACAACAAAGAACGGTGATGTCATGACTGACAAGTGGTGATGGATAATTGAGCGAGGATGGTGTGGAGGTTCTTCATCAAAGGGATATATGGATATCGGTGGAATGGAAATGAAAGTCCTGACAACATTTCGATAAAGCTTCATCAAGGAGACCTTCTTGTATCAAAGTAATTTGTTTCAAAGTCTCTTCGATGACCCGATGGGAACTTAATCAGTGAGACTTTCAAATTTCAAGGAGAGTTGCTTTGGTGTCCCCTTGACACAATGAAGACATGGTGTTGACTTTTGTGGCACCCGATAGGAAGGAGATGATGAAGTGTATGGACAGATGGCAAATAGCGATTGGACGATAGGTTAATTCGCATCATTGTTGCAAATTATGAATGTTGATGAGGATGGTGATCGACAAGAAGGTGAATATCGATGTGACATGGAATTGTCTCAGTCCAATAAGTAATAGTGTCATTGATGGTTTGAAGAGAGGAAATTAAGGCGTGAAGATCGTGATTGATGGCGTGTTTGAGAAGACAGAGTAGACAACGAGGAAAACATTTTGGTTGGTGATTGAATGAAGTAGCAGTACTAAGGCAAGACAAGTAAAAGAATTAAATGAAGATTAGTTTGTAGGTGAACACGGTGAATGGGAATAAAACCCTAGTTTCTAGTTTGATGAAAATAGAATATGCAATGAATCTGGATGTGATTGTGGGGAAAGAAGATTGCTTGCTGGTGAAGACAAATAGGAGGATATAATCTAAGTAGAAACAAGAAAAGATGGGGGGTACAAGAATTTTGGTAGTTGGGTTAGCATCGAAAAGACTGGAGGTCGACAATAAGAAGACTGTAGAGGTTTTTTGTAAGGCAAGGAATCCTAGAGCGAATTTGTTTCAAAATTGTAGACTTTCAGATGATTGTAACCAAAGCCCATGTGATGGTTATGCAAATGATGTAATTAGAAGGCCCATGTAATGAAGTTAATAATAGAAGATCTTTGTTTCTTTTTACATTGGCTTTGTTATTTTCTATTATTGTCATGAGTTTTGGTCTATAAGGGAAGTACATAAATTCAAGATAACGTTTCACATTTACAATTTCCATAGAGATGGATACATGATTACATACATAGCTTCAACAAGCTTGCTTGAAATAGAAATACAAATGGTCTAGAATATCCTTCTACAAATCTTGGTCGCAAACTACATGAGGAGAAGCACCACTCAAGCACTTTTCCACCAACCATGGACTTACTGTGGTCCCCTACACATCTACCAAACTTAGTGAGATGGCTCTTCCCTTCAACAAAGAGATTGGTTTGGTAACCTATTAATCCTAGCCTTTTATGAGCTTGGTAACCTCTTAATCTTAGCCTTTTCTAAGCATGGTGATGTATCCTACATATCTAGAGCTACCATACTATGGCTACAACTACATGTATGAAATTCCCATCCTAGTATGTAAATTCTGATCACAGTGAACTAACAGTGTAGACAATGGCTACTTACACTACTTTGGCCAAAGAATTCATCACCCAGTACTTCGAGTGAGAGTCATTTGTCCACCACCTTCATAGCTCAATTTTATTTGACCATTAATACCCTATACATAGGTTACTCCCTTTTCCCTTGGATTATCCTAATCCCAGGAATAACCAACTAATAACTCTTATTTAAATGACTTTGCTCTGACCCTACCTATTGAACCTATTGAAGTAAAGCATATTGATCTTGATTGCAATAAATATTCCCCCCCACTCAGGCCCTTGTCCTCCCACCCACCCCTGTAGGGGTAGGATCAACCTGAGTGGCTGGAGTAAATAAATCAATGGAGGCAAATCCATCCCTAACACCAACCATTGTCACTACGAATGAAGATGGGGCCCTTTACCCAAACCCAAAACATCTAGATTGATAAAATATTTGATATTAAATGTGCTCAAAGTAACTCTATCTTATGCTACACACATATACGATTGACAAACTACATAAAGTATAAATAGAATACATTCATACACATTTCAATATAGTATATATATATATAAACCAAATAGAAAGGTTTCAAAAATACAAGAAACAATCAAGAAACGTGCAAGCATATCCAAGCATCATAACACACATTTAAAATATTCCTTTCCAAACATGGAAAACATAAATAAATAACCTTTCCAACATAATAACAAAGGAATAGAAATCAACATGCATGTATAAAAGCTCCAACTGATAATTCCTCCTTCCTAGCCTAATTCCTCAAGCCCGATTACAACTTCCTCTAAGAACACCCAATTCCCACTTCTAACCTCTACCAAATCTCTCAAAAAATACTAATGAAAAAAATAAAACAACTCACTAACTCTCAAGCTCTCAACTCTCTTTGCACAAAAATAACAACAAAATAACAATGAAGCAATTAGAATGAAAAGTGTAACAAATGGTAGAGAGAGCACCTCTATATATACTAAAATATGAACAACCAAAGGCTACAAACAAGCTAAAACTTTTGCCACCTTTCTATTCCCATTCAATGACTCATCTAATTAACTCACAAATTTGCAACACATGACAATCCTCAAATGGTTGAGTCAACTTGTTTCAAGAGACAACAAGACTCTTTTATTGAGTCAATGAACAACAAATCCTTTTAGCAGGTTTCCTACTTGGTTTGCAAGTCAACTAAACTTCTATATTGTTGCCAACTAAACATTGACTAGGTTTATGCATATCCACATGTTTAAGACTTCATTTTTCCTTCCATAAGCTACAGGTTTTAGTGTCACATTTCATGTTTTAGCACCCTTAAGAATAACACTATCAAAGACTTCTTCCAATGTTTAAAAAATGCATTCATTCTTTTGCCAATGTTTAAACTTTATTCCTTCTTTCTTGCGCAGCTTTTGACTTGGTCTTTACATTGTTTCATGCACATATTTTACACTTTGCAATGCATTAACACACAAGACAATGATATATGCACATAAGCTTATGTAAAGTGCTTTATTAATATCAACTTCAATGCTATACAATGCGCTTTGAATATATTTCAAATACTTATCATTACATATATTATATATATATGTATATGTATATATAACTTAATATATATATATATATATACACTCATTTTCCAAATATTATCAAATTTATTAAGTGCCAATTAACAAATATATATAAGCATATATCAAAATGACAATCATATATATATATACACACAAATATATATAAATATATGTATATATATTACTTTATACATATATATTAATATATATTATATATACATAATATTATTTTAATATCTTTATATATAAACACTTATACTCTCATTTCCATTGATATATGTGTGTGTGCGTATATATATATGTCACCTTTGTCCAATCGGTATTCCCATGCATATGGGTAATCCATCCATGAGCATGTGTAGATACATCTACCTATGTATACTCATGTACGTATTTACTCATATGTATGAGTTTAGCATAGACACGTACATATATACATATATATACATTTTATGTATATATCTTATCAATATAAATATAAATGCACAAGGAAGGACTTTCACTTGACATCAAGACAATCACATTCTGTAATCCAAACATTCATAAAACAAGATTGTAAACCAATATAAACATTCACAACCAAAACTGAAGATCACTTACCATTTACCCAAACTGACTTAACTCAACTTAGGCCAACTAGGGTGTGAGTGTGTGTATGCTCAAATAGGCTCATTAAGGGATACCAAACCAAGTTCCTCTCCAAATTGATACTTCCCCTCTCTTCTGGAGGTTTGAACATGTTCTTGCATTCAACTTAGTACATCATAACAATACATTCATATGCATCACATATATTTCATATACAAAATCATTATATAACATTAAATTGAATTTGAATATTTGTTCATCATATTTCCATCAAAATTCATATACAAAACACACTCATATATATTAAAGCATTTATACCTAAACAAGGTAATAGTAAATAGGTAATAGTACACAGGGTGTAAATATAGCAATGGTTGAGTGCTTTTTTCTAATTCACTTGCAATGGGCCTATAGATTAGAGTCACAAGATTATATGATATTATTCAATTCTCTTAGTTATAGGCATATATTCAAATAATTGAAAGACATTTGAGAAAATGTTTGAGAGAAAGACTTGCTAGAACTTCTTAGCACAAAATGTTGGGATTTATTCTTGATAATTGAAGCATGAGAAAATAAATTTCCATAAAAATGATTCAATGAGTAGCTTTATACTAGCTTGTTTTTGAAAAATACTAATGAAATTTAATCTATCTAATTATATATTACTAGCGAGATAACTTTATAAAGAAGAATTTACTATCTCAACCATATGCAAACAATTATTTCTAGATTGGTAAACCGATACTTAATAGCTAAGATATGTTGATTCTTGGTTATGGAAACACATTTCTTCATATTGTAAACAAGTTTAAGTTGAATCAAGTTAATTTTTATGTTTAAATAATCACATCAATAATATGGATTAGAGTAGGTTTCTATGTACACACTTACAACATAATATGGGCAGAAACATAATTTGAACATCATTGGACACTGAATAAATTAGGTTGGATTGTGATGTCTTTCCTTAAGAATCAAACTAATATAGATGTTTATTAGGGAAAGTTTTGTATGTATAAATCATAGTGAAGACAACAAAAAAAATAAAAGCATAAATAAGGACTCAAATGCAAAGAAATGAAACCTCGTAACTTATTTCTATTGCTCCTTCAATTGAGTTAGAAAAAGAGCTACATGCAATGCTCCACTTGATTTTCTCACTAGATATGTATTTGATTTCTATGGAGTAATGTGGATTGCTCAACAAACTAGCATAATAATAGCACAAGGATAATTAATTTTTAAAGAGTGACATGAATTTGGCATAAGGATATTGAATGCAATGTAATGGAGGAAATGACATTCTATTTATAGATTTTTTATGGCTCGGAAATGGAGGGCTACAATGTAAAGTTCATGAAATTCTAAGATTTGATGATAGTGAGTGTGTGGATTGATGGTGTAGCTTTGTGACAAGTGTCACAAGGGGGAAGAGAGGAATTGACAAATGCACATGAGGTGTAAAAGTGGTTGTGCTCACACGTGAGTAGTATTATATATGTAAGAGGTAGGGTAGTTAAGTTTTGACATTTGTAAGAAATAGGGTGTCTACACATATTTGAGAAGATCATACTCACACATGTGTGAGCAAGGTAGTGAACCTAGGCCATATAAGATAAGTATGAGGTGGAAGCATTGGAGTATTTCAAGCTTACATGCTTGAATGGTCACACATGTGTGAGCAAGTGAGTGGGTTGAGGTGGTATACTCACACATGTGTGAGAATGAGGACACTTGTCACATGATGGAAAGATTGAAATTTTTTATGGATTTAATTATAGATGAAATATTAGTGGGGGCTAATGAAGTTTAATTAATTAATTAATCAAGTAGGAACAATTAAAAGTGGCTAAGGATATTTAATTAATTTGATTCATTCAATTAAAATTTGGGAAGAAGTAAGTGATTAATCAATTAAATAACGAGTCATCTAATTAATTATGAGAATGTAGATTGATTAAATAATAAATTATTTAATTAAATATGAAAAATGTGGAAAGTGATTAATTGGGGAATAATTAATTAAATATTTATTTATTTATTTATTTAATGAAGAAAGTTATAATTCGAGGGTTAATGATGAATTTTGACTTGTCTACATTTCCCCCTCTTTGAGGAATATAAACATGCAATTGTTTTAACACTCTTCCATGTTGGCTAGGGATTCGTAAATAACTAGGATGACATAAGGTGGACCTAAATTCAAATTTCATAAAATGTGTAGTAGGTCGGTCCAAAAACAAATTTAATTGTTGCTAAAATAACATGATGTCGTGTGCTACCACATGAGCCTTAACCAGGTCTTATCTTGACACCATACACTAGAATTGAATAATGCACACTACTAGTCGTTACCACACAAGTCTTGAACCCCAATTAGTTAATAAACAAGCACAAAGCTCCTTCTGTCACTTCAATATTTTTACATGTTGAACATAACTTCTGGAAACACTAAAATATGATAAAACATGTGGACATATTCTCTTCTCAAACCACAGAGCCAACAATGCTTCCAAAAAGGAGACCCAAGAAACACTCAACTGAAACATTCAGGTACAACCTTCTAGATCACTTCTATCACAGTGAATGGATGCATGCATGATATTGCAAGCATACTATAGTCATGGTACATATCTCTTAATATCCAGGAGTGATACAATTGATTCTACACAACATACTTCTAGAACATAAATATTCCTTAACTTCTTTTATCAATATATCTAGCAACATATATTTCTTAAATTCAAAATGATATGATAATACAATTACCAACATAGATAGGTATGATAGTACAACTCCTGAAAAATATAGTGCCACCTCTAATCATATATTCTTTGACAACCACACACACTTTGACACACCTTTGATATCAATGACAACCTGTCTTCAACAATCTCCCCCTTTGTCATTGATGGAAAACAACAAAATGTTAGTCACACACAAAGACAAATCTATGTCCTCTCCTTACCAAGTTTCCAGTACTCACCTTAAAGGATATATAATTTTTAGTTCTATTTCTCCTCCTTTGACATCAATGGAAAAGGTCAATAATTTTAGTTTCATTTCTCCCCCTTTAAACTCATCCTCCAAACCGCAAGACCACAATTTCAAATATAGAGAAATGCAGAGCCATCCTCTGATCCTTCCTGACTGCAACAACACAATTTTCACTCTACTAGCTCTGTAAACTTTTGTGGTAACTTTCATCTACTGAGAATAGGAACATGCATGCTTCACACTTATCTCTGACTAAATTTCAAACCATAAAGCCATATCTTCAAATGAGAAGAAATGTGGAGAATTCTCCAAAGCTTCTTCAAGATGACTCCCCTTGAGTCCATATCACACTACTTCTGAAAACATTCCTTAAGTCCACTAAGCTTTCTTATGGTAGGGAGACCAAGCTCCCCCTCACCCTGTACTTATTCTTGATTTAAGAGGAGGGAGCAACAACTCCCAACTTCTTTCAGATAAACTCAAAAGTCTCCTTAGGAAGCGATTTTGTGAAAATTTCTACTAATTGCTCCTTGGTTTCAACATACTCCACTTTCACCTCCCTTTTTGCAACCTTCTCCCTCAAAAAATGATACTTGGTTGTAATATGTTTTTTCCTTGAGTGCATTATCAAATTCTTTGAAATATTTATGGCACCGATATTATCACAAAGAATAGAAATAGCTTCCACAATGTATTATGCTTCTACTAGAGATAAGGAAACTAAATCTTGTTTCTTGCTTAACCAGGACACCAAACTATCACCAAGAAAGAAAGCTCCATTGCTTGTACTCTTTCATTCATCTATGCTTCCTAGCCAATATGCATTTGTGTATGTAGTTAGAATGAAATTTTCACTCCTTGGATACCACAGGCCAAAATCCATTATAGCCTTCAGATAGTTGAAAATCATTTTCACAACTTTGACATAAGTTTCTTTAGGAGCTGCCTGAAATCTAGGTACCATTCCAACTGCCTACATTATATTAGTTCTAGATGTGGTCACATACAAAAAAATTCCAATCATGGATCTATTCAAGGTTTGGTTTATCAGAATAGATTCATCATCTTTACTTGTCTTACATCATATAGCTATAGGTGTACTAATTGGTTTGCATTCTTTCATCTTGAACTTACCTAACATTTCCTTTATGTACTTGTGCTAAGAAATGAATATGCCTTTATTTGACTAAGAAATTTACAAACCAAGGAAGAAATACAATTCACCAAGCATTGACATTTCAAACTCAGTCTGCATTGAATTTTGAAACACCTTGCACATGTCATCACTTCTTCCAACAAAGATAATATCATCTACATAGACTACAACAATCAATAGTTGATCACCTTCTATTTTTATGTATGGATTACTATTTTCACTTCCTCTTCAAAACCCTTGTTGTTGTAGATACTTATCCAACCTAGAATACCAAGCTCTAGGAGCTTGTTTCAGTCCATACAAAGTCTTCTTCAATCTGCACACATAATCTGGATTGTTTGAACATTGAAACCCTTTTGGTTGCTCAATGTAGACCTCTTCTTCCAACTGACCATTCAGGAATGTTGACTTCACATCCATCTAATATACTTTGAAATTATTGAATGTTGAAAGGGCCAAAAACAACCTGATTGCTTCCAATCTTGCTACCGGAGCAAATGTTTCTTCAAAATTAATTTCTTCAACCTGAGCATATCCTTTACACACAAGTTTGGCTTTGTTCTGAATTACTTCTCCATCTTCATTTAGCTTGTTTTTGAACACCCACTTAGTACCAATGAAATTATTTCCTTTAGGTCTTGGGACCAATTACCAAGTTTCATTTTTATGGATCTAATTCAACTTTTCTTCCATGGCTTCTATCCATCTTTTTTCTTTTCTTGCTTCTGTATAAGACTTTGGTCCAATTTTTGACAGCAGTGCAAAATGTACCTGTTCATTTTCTCTTCCAATTTTCTTCCGGTTTGTACTCCACTATTCTTGTCTCCTATAATATGGTCTTTAGAAAGATTTTTTTGTGCATGCCTTGCTGGAGTCTTTGTAACAATGTTCTCAAAATCAACTTTTGAGTCTTCATCATTGTTGTGGATTGGTTCTTCATCATCTTCTACTTCTGGAGTACTAGTAGACTATATTGTTTCATAAACTCTTACATTTGCACTTTCCACAATCCTCTCCAACCTCTTATTATAACACATGTATGTTTTTCTTTTCATAGAATACCTAGGGAAAATACCTTCATTAGTTCTAGAGTCAAAATTACCTAAGTTTTCTTCATCCTTTTTGATGTAGCACTTGCTTTTGAATATCTTGAGATGTCTGACTGAATCTAGTCTTCCTCTCCATAGATCATATGGTGTCTTATTATACTTAGGTTTAATTTGGGCTTTGTTCAAAATGTATATTGTAGTCTGAACTGCTTCTCTCTAGTACATATCTAATAGATTTTCTTGACTCAACATTGTTCTTGCCATATCTTCTATAGTTTGATTCTTTCTCTCAACAAATCCATTTTGTTGCAAAGTCCTAGGAGCAAAAAATTGCCTCTAGATCCCATGTTCTTCATAGAATTCACCATATAGATCAAAAGTGAATTCTCCACCTCTATCTAATCTCAAAAATTTGATTGTTCTTCTGATTTCATTCTCAACTAGTGTCTTGAATGCTTTAAAATTCTCAAATGCTTATGATTTTTATTTTAGAAAAGTAATCCAAGTCATTCTAGTATAATCATTAATGAGCATCATGAAAAACCTATCACCTTGTAGACTCTTTATCCTCATTGGTATGCATAAATCTGTATGGATCAAATCCAATGGCTTTATGTGGAATACTCCTTTGTGGGAAATCTGGACTTTATTTGTTTTCCCTCATGGCATGGTTTGCAAATTGTAGACTGAAGTTTCTTGATCTTTGGCATATCCCGTACCATTCCTCTTGAGATAATCTTCATAATTTCATAAAAATTGATGTGTTCCAATCTCCTGTGCCAAATCCAAATTTCTTCTATGTGTATAGTAAGACAGTTTTGTCCATTCAGCTCGCTGAGATTATATATCTCACTGTTTGTCCTACTTCCTTTTGCAATCAATTCTCTAGTACCTAATTTCCTGATTTCACAACCCTTAGCACTAAAATATAGCTTATAACCTTTATCACACATCTGAATTACACTTAAAAGATTATGCTTTAAACCTTCAACATACATAACATCATGGGTTTTTGTCCTACCACTATCAAGACTTAATGTACCCTTACTAGTGATTTTGGCAATAGAACTATTTCCAAGAGTCATACAACCTCCATCAAATTTCTTGAAATTCATAAACTTACTATTGTCTCCAATCATGTGGCTTGAACATCTAATGTCTATGATCCACATATTCTTCTCTTTTTGAGCATGTAGAGTAGTTTGAGCTATCACTGATTTCTCTAAATTTTTCTCTTCCAAAACCTTCATCTAGACTTTATTCGATTAATGACTCTTAATTTATACTTCTTTTCTTCTTGTTTTTGGTAGAGGAGAACTCACAAGATTGCTTTTACAATTCCTAGCAATGTGTCCAAAGTTGTTGCATTTGTAGCAAACAATATTAAAATTGTACAAAGGTGCAAATGCATTATGTTGACAAAGTTATTTCTTCTTGCTAGAGTCTTTCTACAATCCACAACCTTATGGCTAAAATTATTGCAATTGAAACAACAACCAGAAAAAGAATAATTAAACCTAGTATTGTATCCATGTCTTCCAGACCTTCTATTCTTCTTCTACACTTGGATAAAACCATCATTTTGTACTTTGCTTTTATCAATAGAAATAACAATTTCATACTTTGAAGTTTCAAAACTGATCTCTTTTAGACTCCCTTAGCCAGATTTCATTGGATGTTCTATCACTTTGTTCTTCTAATCATCAAAACCAATTTCAGTTTTGACATGTAGAGATCTCTGACATTCCAATATATAATCTAGAGTTTCAGTACTCTTTCCAGACTTTAATTGCAACTAATGATTCACCTTTTCAAGCTCTTTTCTTTTTGACACAATTTTTGCTTCAATCTTTTCACATTCCTTGTCTTTTGATAATAGTCTTTTATTCAATACTTCTTCAACCCTTTTTTCTTCTTCTGCTTGCACCTTCAAATCAATTATAGTCTTTTTTACACTGTCAAGCTTCTGAGATAAGATATCTTTTTCCTTCACTTCTTCAACAATTATTTTCTTCAATATTTTGATCTCCTTTTTGGCACAAAGTAACTCCTCCACAAGATCTACTTCTTCATCATCATTTTCAAAAATTCATTTCTTTAGTATCTTTAGTAGTTTCCATGGTCATGTTCATACAACATTTTATTTTTCATCTCCAAAGATGTCTTCATCCTCTTAATCAATAGATTAGCCTTCTTCATTGATGAAGAAACTCTTCTACCTCCTCTAAGCTTTATTCCCTTTCTAAAATGATTTTTTTCCATACTTTTGCTCAACATTGTTAGATTCCTTATAAGGACACTTAGCATAAAAATGTTGTACTTCATCACAATTAAAACATTTAAAAGGTAACTTTCATTTATACTCATTGGAACTTCTTTGTGGCTTTCTTACAAAGTTTTCCTCCTCTGAATTTGATCCAACATTAGAATCTAGATCAATCTTCTTCTTGGATGCTCTAAATGCAATCCCTTTCCTTATTGAGTTTTCACTATCAAACCTCATTTCATAGGTAGTCAAAATACCATGTAATTCTACCATGTTTACAAAATTCAGATCCTTGGCTTCTTCAATAGCAAAAACCTTAGAATCAAACATTCTAGGAAGAGATTTGAGAACCTTTTTCACAACCATGCTTTCTTTCAATTCCTCACCAAGACTTCTAATAAAGTTGACAACTGCATCAACCTAGAGTAGAATTTCAATGCTTTCATCCTCCTTCATTTTCAAGCTTTCAAACTAAGCTCTATGAGTTTGAAGCTTAGTTTCTTTCACCTTGCTATCTCCTTCATAGATGGTGTGCAATTTTTCCCATACTTCCTTCGTAGTCCTGCATTGCATAACTTTCACAAACTCAAAATTAGACAAACCACATAAAATAGCATTCCTAGCCTTGGCATTATTTTCACAAGCCCTCTTTCTAGCCTGATCCCTTGGAGGATTTTTAGGAATCTCATATCCTTCTATAATTGACATCTAGATATCAAGACCTAGCGCCATCAAGTATGGTTCCATCCTGACTCTACAAAATGCATAATTGGATCCATCAAAGAGCAGTGCCTTATTTGTAGAAAATCCTTCTTGAGCCATTGAGTGTGCCATCCCCCATCTACCTTAAGTTGTTAGAATTCTTCAAAGGAACTTGGATCTAATACCAATTGAAGGGCACACAATCTACTGAGAAGGGGAAGGGTGAATCAATAAATCAAACTTATTTAAAACTCTTAACTCAATCACACATACCAAAATATGAAACTTGAATATTCACTACTACTAATCAAGCATCAATCAAGAACACACATTCACACCGTAGAACACTAGATATACATAGAAACCCAAGATGGGAAAAACCTAGTGAGAATAGTTGCTTTGTTCTACTATCCGAATCCAACCTCACAAAGAAAGTATATACATGTGAATTTAACAATATTAAGTAGGAACCAACCTACTGGAGACACCAATCCCCAATTATATTTGTAGGAACCAACTTACTGTTGGATGTTGTGGTTGTGTTGATGATATGTGGTTTTCATTCATGTCAACACTATTAGCATAAATGTATTTGAAGTTGTATATGTCGAGGATATTGAAAAAATTGTAATAAATGAGTTCTAGGTTGTCAGTGGTGAAGTGAAGTTCAGTGTGGTGGTTATTTTTGTACATTGTTGATCAGAGGTTGTGGACTAAAGGGTTTTTTGTTGAGTGTATTATTGGGTGAAAATTATGTAATCAACTTTTCAAAAGATTACACAACTTGGACTTCAGCCACAACTATGTGAGATATGAATCTCTCCTCTCGGAAAGGGGAGGCGCCCTTCTTACTGCTAACAGAAGAGATAGTAAATCAAACAGATAATTACAAAATGTACACGCAATTCACAGAGTGGGGGGGGTGTGTTACATTCATCCTTCTCTCTTTTTTCAGAGAAGATGTTTACAATGCTTCACCGTTGGAAGTTCAGAATTCTTGATAACCTAAAACTAACAACCAGCAGTAATACCAATAGCTCTATCTCATCAAAACGAAGCGTAGAGATACCAGAAGCGATTAATAACAAACAAAACAAAGTAAAAAGGGAAAGCTCACAAAGGCACAAAGTCATTCCGTAGCTTTATCAGTGTTGGATCTTTGTAGACGTACCGTTTGCTACGTTAGAAGCACAAAGTCTTCTTAGACGCAACAATTCTTTGAACAGCATGAACGATTACAAGCACAAAGTCTTGTAGATCATCCAACAAAAGTATAAAATAGCACAAACGATTACAAGCACAAAGTCTTGTAGATCCTTCGACAAGAGTATACAAGAGTATGAATAATTACAAGCACAAAGTCTTGTAGATTACTCAACCAGAACATGCAAGAGCATGAATGATTACAAGCACAAAGTCTTGTAGATCATTCAACCAATGATAAATAGAAATAAAAATGCAATCTAAATAACAGATGTAACACAAAGTTTACATAAACTACTTAGAGTCCTTCAAATTCTTCAAACTAAATCACTACCAAATTAGATCAACTCACAAAAGTATTGAATCCAACGCAAAGTTTGGCTTGCAATCCTTCTCTTTATTAATCGAATCTCATTCACAAAGCGTGAACGCAAAGTTTCACAAATTTGTTTCAAAAAGGGCAGCACTTCGTTGCAAAACACTAAAGGATAATATTACAATGAAAATCCCTCACATTATATAGAAAGAGGGATGAGCAAAAGAAGGAAAGAGATTGAGAAAATCAGGGAAAGTTAGGTGAGCGATTTTAGGAGATCTCACCTAACTTTGACCAAAGTCAAAGTGTAATTTGTTTTGAAAATATTACATCTTTGAACTTGGTGTAATTACAATTTACAAAATGACATTCGAAAATGTCAAGAAATATTTACAAGATGCATAATGGGATGCACCGGAAATGTCTAACACTGGAGAATAGGGGGCTGCTTCACGTTTCTTTGCATTGGGTGTGGAAGTCTTCAAATTTCCTCCTAGTCTCCTGCACAAACTTCTCATCTGGACCAACGGTGTAATCCACAATGGTGTGAATTCTCGTGATCGATCTCATGGCAGATGAGTGAACCTTCTTGCACCTGTCAAGATGCGTCTTCAGGTTGTCCAATGTGAGCCTTGTATCACAAATGATGTTGTGAAGCTTCTGAGAAGTCTGAACTGTCAATCAAATTCGTGATGGCTTCCTTGAAGATCAGGGATATTTCTGTGGCCGGCAGGAAGATACGATTTTCCTCAAGAAGTTGACCAGGCAACTCTCTGATACTTTTGTCAAGAATGTTGCGATGCCCGTCGACATCTTCCTGTATTTGGTGAAGATCTTCTATGAGAGATTGAACCACTTGAATTCTGTGTTTCAGTGATTCTCTTACCTCTACAAACTTTTCTTTGTCGGGAATTACCCCAACCTCCACCAATTTGCTGAGCTTTACCTGTTTCATTTCCGACCATGACAACAGGCATTTTTCCATGTCTTTGCGCTCCTGGGAAAGTACGCTCTTTTCTTTATCAAGCTCTGTGGTGAGCTTGGCCAACATGGTAGTTTTCTCATCCGCAGCCAAAATTATCTGAGATTTTTGTTCGATGATCTTCTCAACAAAATCATATAACACCTGCCTTTGGAGGCGAATTTCAACTTTCTTGACAGTTGGGTCTTCAATATTTACCACTGTCAGCGGTTGTGCATTACTTGGAGAACCGGAAAGTCTCTTTACAACAGTGGCATAATGCTCTGCCCTCTGTTTGTACATGTTACGAGCTTGCTCTACTTTATCCAGCCTTCCTGCCAAGATATCCAAAGTGACTTGCGCATCGGATTTTGCACTTTCGTTGGTGACCTTGCCAAGCTGGACCCTTGTTACTATGTAGTCCTCCATATTGACATCACCTTCTTGATTGGGTGGTATGCCAATTTCAGCATACTTGTGGCCAGACTTATCAACGTTCAGCCTTGAGTATACCTTTGCCTTTTTCTTCCCTTTGGCTTTTGGAAGAACTATCTCTTCGAGGTCGAGCTCCTTTGGAGAAATCATTTGCTTTTTGCGCTTCAACACTTGAGATATTAGCCAAGGACAGAGAAAAGAAGTGTGGACTTCTGGATTTACTGTCAATTCGGTCGCCATTGCTACTTCTAAAGTTATTGTCACATCTGAACTCACCATTGGTATCGTGACAATTGGAGAAGTGTTTGTCATCATTGCTCCTGTAGTTGATACATTGAGTTGATCACGCATTGACTCATTCATGAAACGATTGAATTCATTTTTAGAAGTGATATCATATGTTGGCGAAGACAAGCTAGGAATGGACGACGGAGGGCTTGACAGTATATCAACCGTATGGATGCTTGTCACTGAAGGAGTATCAAGCTGGGTTGATGCTGCAGGGATAGGGGATATCTCGACTGCAGGAATGCATGTGGTAGGGATAGGTGACGAGGGAACAGGAGGTGGAGGAGTTCTTGAATCTGGAGGGGTATGAGGAACATTTGAAGTCACAGGCGATGATGTTCTGGGAATTTCTTCAACTACATTCTCAGGAGGAGAAGTAGTTCTTTCTTGATCATGCCCGAGTTCCTGTTGATCACCCTCTTGTCTCTCCGAATCTGGTTCACCTTCAAAGTCACCTTCAGATCCTTCTTCAGAATCTTCATCAGACTCTTGCCCGCTTTCAAGAAACCTCTTCGGCATCGGAGTCTGCTTCTGCTGAATCTTCATCTTCAGCGGATTGGTCGCTTGAAGTTCCTTCTTCATCAGAATCTATCTCCCCTAGAATAGGCTTTTTACCCTTAGAGCGAGATGGATGAGATTCGTGATTTCTGTCTCTTGGACAGCCTGGGTATCTTTCTTACCAACAGTGAACTTGATCCTAGGACCTCTTCGCGAAGAAGTTGGAACGGCCGCTGATTTGTTTTTGTCGTGGAGTTCTTGCTGTTGGCGAGCTTCTGCTTCGGACTCCTCTCCTTCTGAGTCTGTTCTGAAACTTTTCATTGCATAACCATGTTTATGTAACCATTCTTCTGTGTTGGCTAGGATTGGTCTCAGCCTTTCTCTCATGCTGGTAACCTCTTTCCTAGACCATTGTATTGCAAGCAACGACCTTTTAGCAATGCCTTGCTCATCATAGACAGCGTTCATGATATCACCTGGATCCTCAAAATCCTCTGGTAGGTCAGCGATACCAAGATCTCTGATTTGTTGAACTGTCAACCTGCAATAGTCCATTTTGCGAATGGCTTCTTCATCTCTGCAATCTGCCCAGATGTCTTCAAAATGGTACCTGTGTTGGTGACCTTTTTGCAACTTTTTTTGACATCTCGGTAGTCGAAATCAAACCTATACCTGTAGGTTTTGATAGTCATGATCTGCATTTCAGCATAGATAGACTTAGCTTTTTGTGCAGTTTGGATAGTATATCGGCCGATGGTCAGTGGGAACTTGAACCCACGCTTGTGGTTGCTCTTCGTTCTTTCTGCACTGACATCAACTGTCTGCATGTTTCCATGAGAATCCACTTATCCGAAGGATAACGTGGTAGCATGTAGGGACAACCAGTGTAGCAGCCTACTCTCAGGTAAGTAAACGTTGGGAATTGGAGAAAAATGCATCCAACTTTACTTACCACCTTATAAGCCTCATCAGATACTCTTCTTCTTTCCAAAGCTGGATCAAAGTTGAAGAGTAAAGGCGCAAAGAAAGCATCAGTGACCCGTTTGAAATGATGAAAGCTCTCTTTTAGCTCCAATTGATAGAAATATCTGTACACAGGCACCATTATTCGATTCCCTTTTGTAGATAGACCTGGGAATTGTCTCATCACAGCCGCTGCGTACACCAGGTAAGAAGTCATGTAGAACTTCAATGTAGAAGGAGCATTGATCAACTGCTTGTGCATCTCATCACTGATTTGTTTGCCCCAGTCAATATGCACCTTCTGCCTTCTTATGATCCTGATGTATTCATACATCCAGTCGTGAAAGGTGGATGATTTTGGCAAGCCCTTCACTCTGCTTAGAAACGTGATCATATCCTTGATGTCATCTTTGAAGTCACTTCTCAAGAGTCCTTTCGGCCATCTAGAAACGAATGATCTAGGCTTCTTGAGCCATTGAGTGTTTATCAACTGTTTAGCCTTATTGGGATCAGCATCAAAGATCTCCTGTGCTTTTGATATAGAGATGTCAATATATTTTTCCATATGAGGGACCTTGAAGACAATATCAAAGAAGTCAGGGTCGAGTCTCAGAATCTCATGCCCGGAAGAGTCGATCACACTTTTGCTTTCTCTGATGTAATGAGACGCAACTTGAAGAAAAAACTTGGTATTGTGCACAGCTGTAGGGAACATCGCCATCAAGTGGAGGTTGCTGTGTACGATCGCTCTCATTGAATCAGGAAGAGGCTTCATCTCAGTTAGCTTTGCAAAGTCAACCAAGTCTTGATGACCAACTTCTGTATCTTTTATCTCTTCAACTTTGGAAAGCACCATAGTTGGTGGATAGATGCCTTGATATTTGTATTTCATCTTGCTTTTTACTTTCGAAGAAGAAGGAGGCTTAGTAGCAGTCATCAAAAAGAACTAGAACTCTGATCACTCTTGACTTGACGATCTTTGAAAGTAGACTGCAATCCGTTTAGTTAGAACAAACATCAATTGTTAAGAAACATGGGAAAGCGCGAAATGAGCACAAGGATGAGAAATCATGAAGCGGATGATGAGGCATGCAAAATGATACACAAAGGCAGAAAAATGAGGCTCAGGAGTGCACTGGTAAAAAATGAAGCTTATCTGGGAAGGATTGAAGAAAGCCTGAAAAAAGTGTAAGAGCGCTAAAATTCAGCGCCCTTATATTTCTGAAAAATTGCTTTTGATGCAAGGGCGCTAAATTTTAGCGCCCTTACATCTTATAGTGTTAGGAAAAATTTCATCTTCTCAAAATTTCCTAGTGCCAAAATTCAGCGCTTCTGCTTTTTCTTGACAATTTTGAGATGCAGATGCAAGAGGGAATGGCGAGAGCGCTCGTGCTTGGAAAAGGCAATTTGTTTGAATCATGAAAGCTTTTGAACTTGTTTCCATCCTATTACATACGCATTCAAATGTTAAAGGAATTCTCTTTCACAATGATAGATCTTTTCAATGTTCACCAAAACGCATAGAGAGGGAGACAAAGAGATTTCAACACAAACACATTGGATAGATACAAGTTCTCAAAGAACATCGAGCATAGAGGAGAATGGGGAAAGAAACGCGAGGGAAGGGAAGGAAAGAAACGCGTAGGGTTAGAAAACAAAAAGAATGCGTAGGGAAAGAAAACGAAAAATGGAGGAGAGAAAAATGCATTCAAAATAATGAGTGAGGGTTCCATTGCGTGAGGAAAAGAAAAACGCAAATGGAGAAGAGAGGACGTGAAGAGAAATAGAAGAAACAAAAAAAAAAACGTGAATGAAGAGAAGAAAAGGAAACAAAAACGTGTGTGTTAATATTGAACACATATAAATGAAAGAAGAAAAATGGCAAAGCAAAATGACTTACCAGAACCAAAACGTGAAGCTTGCTGAAGAAAGAATGGCGAAAATCTTCAAAAACGTGATTTACAGTTGAGAAGCAAACTCGCACAGCAAGAGGAATAAAAGAACATGAAAATATAAACAACTAAAATGGTGAATTCATTCACTTAAGTGAAAATGAAAATTAAAAACCTAACTCAAGTCGAGCAATAAATTTAGGCACGAAAAGTGGCACGATTGACGAAAAATGCGAAAACATGAAGAAACGTGCCAGAGTCATGAAAAAAAGTTTAAGTGGCGAAGGAAAATGTAATGGCGCTAAAATTTAGCGCTATTACATTTTTTGGAAATTTCACTGCATGCAGGGGCGCTAAATTTTAGCGCCCTTGCACTTTCCAGACTTAGCCAATTTTTGGCTTCAGGGCAGGAGTGCACTTTTTCAGTGCCACTGCATTTTTCGCAATTTGCTAAGTATGAACAGTGAAGCTTCATGAAATATCTCGTTTCGAAGGTCTTTGCGAGGCGAACATGGGGGAATGCTCGAATTGACTATTCAAGGCTTGGGAACACATTTTGAGGTGGCTTGAAAATCACCTTGTTATGCGTGCTTGAACTTCACGAATCCTAACAAACGGACAAGTTTCGTAGGGGGGTTATCCATGGAACGAGCGCTGCTAGATTCCGTGATAACATGTATCTAGTTTATCCATATCAAGTTTCAGAGACCAATGTGAAGATATGAACGAGTTATGAAGATTTCCATTCAAACAATTTTTTTGTTTCTTCAGTTGGTGTTCCTGACTGAAGATGATGCTATTTCAGTTGGTTCAGTTGCTACAAATGCTTCTCTTGTGATTCCTAATGCTTGTGGATATTTCTAGATCATGCTCTATCTTTGTTGCATGTCTGCATTGATAATTGTGATCATGCTTGTGGATATTTCTAGATCATGCTCTATCTTTGTTGCATGTCTGCATTGATCATTGTGATCGTGGTTAGTGATTTTATCTTGCATGTTATGTTTTTATTATTCTTGGATGAGATAGTGTTTGTAGCATGTTGTGGATCTTCGAGGAAAAATTAATTGAAGTGTCTTCATGTTGGAGATGTTGATTTGGGTCCTCACTAAGTTGTGGCTGACCTTGGTTGATTTGCATTGATAATCTTTAATGTTTTGGCCTGACAATTTATATTCATTTTATTATTTCTTTGTGGCCGACTTGTAGCAATGAAATTTCATGTTGCAGATATATAAGAGCGATTGTTTATTTGAATTTAAGTATGGAGAAAGGTGTGCTTTTGTGTGTGTGCACGAATAATGTTCTAAATCATTTGAAGGTAGAGAAAAGTGTGAAGAATTATGAAGAAGTGTGAAGAAGAGTGAAGAAGTGTTCATGTACTTAATTGGAACTATAATCAAGCATTAGCAAATGCGATTTTCTCATTTCAAAATATAGATGGCTTTAATCTCAATCTCTTTGTAAGACAGTGTGTCTTCCTTTGTAATTGAGCAGTGAGCTCTAGGCAGTGTGCTTGAATGCATGTGCATTCCCCATATTTCATTCTCATTATACTTTTAATAGGGTATAAACTTGTGGATTGACCTCCACCGTGGTTTTTTGCCTAATAGGGTTTCCACATAAGAAATCTTGGTGTTATGTGTGTTGCTGATGTGTTGATGATTTATGTTTTCATGGTTAATAATCAGATCAGAGAATAAGGTTAATAAGTTGAATAAGTTTTGAATTTTTGTGACAACTGATTCACCACCCCCTCTCAATTGTCTTCCCTTGTATCGCTAACACTTACTGGAGACACCAATCCCCAATTATATCTATAGGCACCAACCTATTGGAGACACCAATCCCCAACACAAATTAGTACAACAAGTAGAACACTAGTCCTACCAGATTACATAGATATAACTTGCAAACCTTCAATTGAAACTGAATACATTACAATTATGATCTAGCTATAGACACTCTTCGACACTTCTTATGACCTTCTAATAATGGTGCACACTTAGAGATGTAACTCACATTGAATAACAATAACTCACACAATATAGTCTCCCTATATATTCACTCACCACATTCTCTTCAATTATAGTTCACATTATGCATATGTGCAACTAAGGAATATATACATGACATTATATTAACACACTTCCATGTTGGCCAGGGATCCACAAATAACCAAGATGATATAAGGTGGACCTAAATTCAAATTTCATGAAATGTGTAGTAGGTTAGTCCAAAATTAAATTTAGTTGTTTCCAAAAGAACATGATGTTGTGCACTACCATATGAACCTTAACCAAGTCCTATCTTGACACCACACACTATAATTAAATACCACACACTACTAGTCATTACGACACATGTCTCGAACCCCAACTGGTTGACAACCAAGCAGATATAGCTTTCTATTCTTTTTGTATGTTGAACATAACTTCTGAAAACATTAGAATATGATAGAACATGTGAAAAAATACTCTCCTTGTTGGACACTAGGAACACTGAGAGGGAGGGGTTAATCAGTGTTCCACAATTTTGAATCTCAAATCACATCTTAAACTATCAACATCAATATTTAACTTCTAATAGCATCCACAACAAATAAATAGAAGGAAACATGTATGCACATTAATAAGACAATGTGAACACCATAACACCGATATTTTTACGTGGAAACCCTATTAGGGAACCATAGTGGAGATTAATCCATAAAGTATACTATGTTAAAAGTATGATAAAAATGGGAATGCACTTGCATTCAGGCACACTGCTTAGAGCTCACTGCTCAAAATACAAAAGAGGACTCATTGTCCAAAATAAGTTTGGATTAAAGTTATTCAAAATATGAACTAAGAAAATAGCATCTCTAAATGCCTGGATTCAGTTCCAATGAAGCACATGAAGACTAACTCTGGACCTTCTTCCCAATTCACACTTTTGCTTTGTTTTTCTTTGCTCTGCTCTACAAAAACCCCTTTGCTGCACAAAAATTCTCTCAACAAATCCTCTGATAATACCTTATGCAATTGTTCTAAACTTTTTCCACACATGCTTTCTTACCACTTCGTATATCACTCCACATCACACCTAAAATGAATTACCAATCTCACTTATATATCTGTCAACAATAATTTTATTTTTGTATGTTGGCTAGAGATAAAATATAAGATTCTTCAACAAGTCGTCTCCAATCACCAATTAGAACTAATGCGTACCCACACAAGTTAGCTAGACTATAGTAGGGACCCAAACCAAAATTCCCAATAGGAGAAATAGTTAAACACATACTCCTCATACATTTGGAACATGCCATATGCAACAAGTTGGCCACAACGAGAAAATAAGCAATAAATTATTCTATCGAATATCCAAACTTGTACATGAATCAATATAATATCATAAAAAATTATCAAATAGATATCATACATGATTGTCAATCATCCTTGGGGATCCACACAATAAAATAATGATCTGGTGAAGTATCCAGAACAACTTACCAACCGAATACTTTGTTCTTCATACATTTTGTCGGTAGAGTATTGTCATCTACTTTCCTTGCCCGTATGAACTACTTCTAAACTACAGACCACACTACTGACTCCAGTTGCCATCAATGAAAACACTAGTATCCAAGAACAATCTCCTAAAGCCATATGCCAACAATCTCCGCCTTTGGCATTGATGGAAACAATTAGTGAAAAATGACTAAGTGTTGAAAGCAAAATTCAAAACTTCACAACATGACGAAACAATTGAAAAAAAATACAACAAAATGCTGCTCCCACTTTGGATCTCAAGGAATTTTTCATTGCATTCTCTCCCCCTTTGACATCAATGAAAAAAAAATCCACTACTTTCCTAAGCTTATTTATTGTACTCTTCCTTACTACATTTTCTCCCCCTTTGTTGATTGCTGAAATTGATCAAAATTTGAAGAATTTGCAACTACCACATAAATCAAAAAATTATTTTATACTTATCTTTCATTTCAGGGAGAAATTTCTTCCAAGAGTCCACTACAATCCTAGTAGCAATTATTAGACTGTTATTTTCTGATGTTATGTTGATGACTTGAACAAGGGATTTAGGAATGGTAATGGTTTCTTCTAGCTTTTCTCCTTTCTTTAAAACTTCAACCATTTGCTCTAATCTGCATTTAGTTAGGTCCTTCACTTTCTAGAAAGCATCCATCAAAGTGTTTTTGGCAGAGTGAATCTTTGCATGTTCAACTTGTAACTCATGAACCTTCTTCTTCACTTCTTCATCCTTGTCCTGAACCATACTGTAGTCCTGTCCGATTTTGACAAGCTCATTCTCAATTTTTCCAACTTGTCCTTGTATTTTCCAACCATGCGAGGCCACCTAAGACATTAATTGAAGATCTTATGCACTGAGTCAATGCATTGTCTTAGTATATTCATTTTCTTCTTTAGTTTGGCGAGAGATAGCCTAAACTACATCTTCAGATGAGAGATTATTTCCTCTTCTTTTCTGTCCTAAGACACAGAGTCCATAGCCTCCTTGATACATTCAATAAATTCTTTCAGAAGCACATTCTATAGACTCTTTAGTTCAATGTTGTTATCAATAAAGTATCTTCCTAGAGTGTCTTCAATTAGGTCATGTTCATATGATGGACCATTCATCCATATGTCAATTATCTTTTACATTCCATTTTCTTCTTGAACAATATGCAATATCTTTGCTTTGAGTAGGGCACCTTCTTCATCACTTTCTTTTGCAATTACCACAACTGGTTCAACTGGTTTTGGTTCATCTCTTGGTGTATATTCCTCAGAGTCTTCATCAACTACATCCACAACTATTTGATTTTTACCTTTTCCTTCATTTTTTGTTGACTTAGGTGCCAGAGGAGTGTCACCAGCCAACTCTCTTTCTCTCTTCTTTTTCTTTGACTTATTGAAGGATGATCCAATTTCAATTGTTTTTACTGGGAGAGGAATACCAAACTTTTCTAACAAGTTTCTAAAGAAGTTCTCATAAACTTGTTCACCATTTTCAAAAGAATTGAAATGCTCAAAGATTTGCTTGCAAACTAGCATATTTTGCTTCCATACTACATTGTCATTCAGAGGCAAGCAATTCAGGAAATACATCATAATGCATATAGCCAAGGTACCAAACTTGAAAGAGTAATCTATGTCCTTTGTTAATTTCACATTTTCCATTAGTTGATCCTTCAACAATCCACAAAGGTCAAAGTCTTCATTTTATATTATCATCTTGTGTGCAATATAGACTATGCCTACCGATGTTGATCTTTCCCAGTTCCTGAAGAAAATCTTGTATGAAATTCTATATGCAATATACTTTGTTAATGGGTCTTTGATCGATGTAATTATTAGTTCCCTCTGATCTCCTTTTACATTGGTTAGGGCTTCGACTTTAACATTTCAAATCAATTTATTTTTAGGGACATCACCAACATTACACAAACTTGTTATATTTTTGATTACATCCTTAGAAATTTGATAGGGTTTATCCAGAGTAAGGATATCGCCATCAAATTTGTTCAAGATAAACCGGACAACCTCCGCATTGACGAAATGAGGAAATTCATTCCAAATGTCTAGATTCTTGTGTTTCACTCCTCCAAACTTCTTCAATTCATCGTGAGACAACATATTCCTTACATCCCTAACCTTTTGACTACTATACTCATCCAAAATTACTATTCCTTTAATTTGTTTCATTTTTTGTACCGAATAGGATTCTACCGATCACAGAATAAGTATGAATTTGATAATCAACAAAAATACTTGGAAAATTTTCTGCTAATTTGACTTTCGCTCCTTCAAAATTTTGCTAAAAAAAGGGTTCTCCAACTATTCTCCTTCAGTGCAAGGTGACAAATGAGGGTTTCAAATTCCCTTTTATAACTTTGCACACCTAACTTCCTTATCACATTAAATGCTTTTCCCTAGAAGTTCCGGTTACACTGTTTTCAAACAACAAGAGATAAATCCTTCTACGGACCTTCAAGAGGCAATTCACCAGTACATTTGAGGATAAATAACACAACTGCAAACAACTTCCTATAATCCAAAACCAACTACACACAAGGGGGCAAAATATTTTCATGAAAAACTCCCCCTAGGACAATGGCCTGAAATCAATTGTTGAATGAGTTACCGAAGGGAGCTTCTATTATAGTCTTATTACCTTCATCAGATCCATTCTTCTTTACCTATTTTTTTTCATTTGATCTCTTATCTCTTCCACATATTCTTTTCCTTTTCCTTTATCACTTTTTTGTGAATTTCTACCTTGATATTCTGGACCTCTTTTATTCATGTTTTTGTTTCTGTATACTTTTGCAATGTGACCAATTTTTTTTACAATTGTAGCATACCGGATATTTTTGTCTATACTATCCATTCCACTGATTTCCTCTTGATCTGCACTGATTAGCAACATGTCCAAACTTCTCACAGATATAAAATTTAACATTCCTTTTATTGATAGACATGCTTCTGCATTCTAATGACTTATGACCAAACTTTTTGCAATTAAAACATTGACCAGAAAATGATGGATTGCCAAAAATTATCTTACTTATACACTGAGAAGCCATATGCCCAAATTTATTACAAACAAAGCAATATCCATTAAATTTATGAGCATTAGGTTTCCTTACTGGATATCTTCTTCCTTTGTTCTTCTTTTCAGGGTCCTATTCAAATCAGAAGCTCACATCCTTTATATAGCCAAGACCTCGCCTATCATTTGCATCTTTTTGTCCTTTAGTTATTTCATCAAGCTTAGCAGAACTGATTCTGATCTTTTCTTTAAACTCATCTTTGAGAATAACTACCTATCTCTCAAGCTCTTGTTCATTGTTTATGGATTGTTGCAGTTCAATTTCTAGTTGAATGAATCCACTATTTACTTTGTTGCATTCCTCAGATTTCTCCTTCAAAGATTGGGCCATATTCTCCTCATTTTTCTTTCTTTCTTAAATCTCTTTAATTAACTTCATTGCCACAAATTTTGTTTCAAGATTTAAAGCAGTATTTCCTTAGCAAGCTTTTCACATTCTTCTGTTATTTCTTTTAGGGTTTGATTCAAATGAACATCTTCTGGGCTTTTGCTTTCTTTTTGCTTCAATTGACCACATAGTTCTTTCCTCTTTTGCCTTGACTCATTTATTTTATCCTTCAGTGATTGAATGAATTTTTGGCAGCCACAAGGTTTGCTTTTAGTTCCATGACCTCAACTTTAGACTGATCAAGATCATCAAGTGCTACAATAAGCTATTGTTGAAGACCACCTACGTCCATTATAATCCAATATCCACGTCAATCTATTAAATTCAGAAGAGGAACCTACTCTAATACCAATTTTTGGACACTAGGAACACTGAGATGGGGGGGTGAATCAGTGTTCCACAATTTTGAATCTCAAATCATATCTTAAACTATCAACAATAATATTTAACTTCTAATAACATCCGCAACAAATAACTAGAAGGAAACATGTATGCACATTAATAAGACAATGTGAACACCATAACACCAATATTTTTACGTGGAAACCCTATTAGGGGAAAAACCACGGTGGAGATTAATCCAAAAAGTATACTCTGTTAAAAGTATGATAAAAAGGGGAATGCACTTGCATTCAGGCACACTGCTTAGAGCTCGCTGCTCAAAATACAAAAGAGGACTCACTATCCAAAAGAAGTTTGAATTAAAGCTATTCAAAATATGAACTGAGAAAATAACATCTCTAAATGTCTGGATTCAGTTCCAATGAAGCACATGAAGACTGACTTTGGACCTTCTGCCCAATTCGTACTTCTGCTTTGTTTTGCTCTACAAAAACCCCTATGTTGCACAAAAATTCTCTTGAAAGATCCTCTGATAATACCTTATGCAGTTGTTCTGCACTTTTCGCACACACGCTTTCTCACCCCTTCATATATCACTCCAAATCACACCTAAAATGAATTAGCAATCTCACTTATATATCTGCCAACAAGAATTTTATTTTTGTATGTCAGCTAGAGACAAAATATAATATTCTTCAACAAGTCAGCTCCAATCACCAATTAGAACTAATGTGTACCCACACAAGTCAGCTAGACTATAGTAGGGACCCAAACCAAAATTCCCAACAGGAGAAATAGTTAAACACATACTCCTCATACATCTGGAACACACCATACGCAACAAGTCAACCACAATGAGAAAATAAGCAATAAATTATTCTACCGAATCTCCAATTTCTCGTACATGAATTAATATAATATCATAAAACTTTATCAAACATATATCATACATGATTGAGAATCATCCTTGGGGATCCACACAACAAAATAATGATCCGGTGAAGTATCCAAAACAACTTACCAACCAAATACTCTATTCTTCATACATTCTACCGGTAGAGTTTTGACATCTACTTTCCTTGCCTGTATGAATTGCTTCTAAACTGTGGACCACACTACTGAATCCATTTGCAATCAATGATAACACTAGCAACCAAGAACAATCTCCTAAAGCCATATGCTAACACTCCTCTCAAAGCATAGAGCCAACAATTCCTCCAGAAAGGAGACCTGAGAAACACTAAATTGAAACCAACCTTCCAGATCACCTCTATCATAGTGAATGGATGTATTCAAGATATTGCAAGTATATTAAAATTAGTACATATCTCCTAATATCTATGAATGATATAATTGATTCTATACAACATACTTCTGGAACACAAACACTCCTCAACTTCTTTTATCAATATAGCTAGCAACATATATTTCTTAAACTCAAAATGATATGTAACATGCCCATTGTTCTACTAAAAAAAAATTATATGTTTTTAACCACAAGTGAATAATTCATGATGCTATCACATAACAATAAATTTTTTCTTTCAAAAACAAAGATAACATACACATTTGAAATAACACTATTCCAAACTTCTATTGCATTACAATATAATATCACAATCTTTTCAAATAATTGATTTCATAATAAATAATCTCAAGTTAACTTTTCATGTTTACAATATTTTATATAAATGGAAACAAGAATACATACATAGCTCTTTTGAGCTTCTAGCAATATAAATACATATGGTCTAGGTAACCCCCCTTTAAATCTTGGTCATCAATTGATGAGGAGAAGCATCACTCAAGCGCTTTTTCACCAACCACGGACTTACTATTGTCCCCCACACATCTACCTAATAGTAAGATGGCCCTACCCTTCAATGAAGAGATTGGTTTGGTAAACTCATAAATTCCTTGGCCTTTCTTGAGCATTGTGAAGTGTCCTACATAACTAGAAATTTCCCATGCAGTGGCTACAACCTATGTGTATGACAATCCCATACTAGCATGCATAACTGGATCACTGTGAACTAACAGTGTAGACAATGGCTACCTACACTACTTTGGCCAAAGATTCATCACCCAGTTACTTAGAGTGAGAGTCATCTTGTTCACCACAATAATTTCTCAATTTTTATTGACCACACATATTCTATTCATAGGCTATCCCCTTCAATGGATTATCCTAACCCTAGGAATAACCTATATTCTTTTCAAGTTAAATAAGACATTTTAATTGAAGTAATTCAAACTAATTCATAATCCAAAATTCAAAAAGAACCTCAACAATAAATGAATCCATTCCAGAGTATATATCAACAATAAACAATTCTCATCAAAAGTATAATATCATCAATAAATGATCTCAACAATAAATGACCTCAAACAAAAATGATATTCCTATCAATAAAAGACTCCTTACAAAGTATAAACTCAACAATAAGTTGACTCCATTTAAAAGTATAATCAACAATAAAATGATCAATTAGATCATATAGGTTATTCTCAACCTATTTTCTTCAATCAATAATCAAATAACAACCCTACCAAATAGGCTATTTCCAACCTAGGGTTTTCATCGAAATAATGTAATGATCTAGTGATCACAAAAAAATCATAAAAATTCTACATTCAGTATAACTCACATAATCACATGTTCACAATATTCACTATATTTGTATATTAGTCTGAACGACATTATCAACTTGTGAGGGGTTGGTGCTTCTACACCTATAGTCCTCTTCACAATATGGTTCACATATAAATTATCAATAATGTTCACAACCTATCAATGATGATATGACTATTGTGTCATTATTCATGTGGTGTTACTATCCTCATTAACCACAAGGCTTTACCTATCTTCATAAGCTATCAATTCAAGATATCTTCAATGTAATATTAATATAGTCTACTTGACTAAGTATAATTCCTAATAACCACTCAAATTCCAATATATATAAAATATACATATACATATAAGTATAAATGCAACCCAACCAAAAGGTTTCACAAAAAAAAGAATCCATCAAGAAACAAACAAGCTAAACCAAGCATCACTACATACATTAAAAAACATTCCTTTCCCAATCAAAACAATCACAAACAAAAAAATCTTTCCAAAATAAAAAGCAAAGGAATAGAAATCAGCATGCCTGTATAAATGCTCCCACTGATAATTCCTTCTTCCTAGCTCACCTCCCAAAGACTGCTTGATAAATTCCTCTAAGATCAATCAAACTCTCACTTCTAGCCTCTTATCTATCCTCTTAAGAATCATAAATGCAAATAACAATGCAACTCACTACTCTCAAGCTTACTAATTCACTTGAATAGAAAATGCAACATAATAACGGGGTAATCAAAATAAGAAGTAAAGTGTCCCATAAGATGGAGAATTCTCTCCTATTTATACAAAAGCCTGAGCACTCCAAGGCTACAAAGACTAGTGATTTTCAAAGATGACACACTTAATTCTATGTCATAAGACTAGTGATGTTCATGTTGCAAAATTATTTTTCAGAGAGGTAGTGAGACTACATGGTCTACCCATGAGCATAGTTTCAGATTGAGCTACCAAGTTTTTTGGGTATTTATGGAGGAAATTATGGAAGAAGTTGAAGATTGATTTGAATTTTAGTGATGCACACCATCCACAAATTGATGGAAAAATAAAGCTAGTGAATAGGAGTTTGGGTAACCTACTAAGATGCTTAGTAGGAGACAAACCAAAGGGATGGGATCTAATTTTACTATAGACAAAATTTTCTTACAACAATTCTATCAATAGGAGCACTAGTAAATACCATTCCAGATTGTGTATGGAAGTAGCCCAATAACTGCTTCTAAATTGAGAAAGATGGATAAAGGAGAGAAGACTAGTGTCGAGGATGAGGATTTTGCTGAGCACCTAAAGAATTCACATGATGAGGTGAAGAAACATATCAATAAGATGAACTCTCAGTATTATTACCTGTAGGTATACTATGTATCATGTCCTTTAAATTTTCTCTTATGTGGTCTTTAATTTATTGCTTTCCACCCAAGTCTAAGGTCTTTGCATTCATTTTAACCTTAGTCGCGGGATCCTCTAAGTTTCTAACCTCTTGTCGTGCATTCTTTAAGTTTCGAAACCTAAGTTGTTGGCACCTAGTGTCTTAAAATTTGTCGTCATGTTCATGTTTTTCCTAACCTCTCAATGGTTAGACTTGTTCTCCTCTTGCAGTGTCAAGTGTGTCGGTCTATTATGTAGTCGAAGGTTTTCATAACTTCGTAACTCCCAAATTTGGGTTACAAAGTTTCAATTTTCTGCAACAAGGTGATATGTTATTCATCTCGCATATTTTGAGGAGCCGCCTATGCATTTAAGGAGGCATACAATACAACTTGGAGATGTCTTATCAAGGAATTTTGTGAAGCACGAAAATCCTAGGGTTTGCTTTATTGAGGATTAAAAATAAAGTGCCATATTAATTCATACCAAATGCATGTCTTGTCATTTTGCATTACTTAAGGTGGTGGATATTTATTTGGTTAAGCCTTTAGTTGTAACTCTTCCTTTTGCAATTATTTCTTCATGCATACGAGTGTTCTATTTATGTATTGTGAGCTCATGCTGTCTAGAATTGAAAATTGTTGGCTCAGCATGAGGGACACAAAGTTGGGATCCTTTAAGTTGGAGGAATTCTGGGCACGTTTGGAAAGTGACAGAAGATCTCTTGTCGATGAAAAATTGTTAGAAATCAGATTAGCTCATGCCGGGGGGTGTTGCCACAATACTGTGTCTCACTTTTGGGATGTGCTGATTTTTGCCTGAAATAACTAGTTTTAGAAAAACTAATAATTTAAGTCTTGAGAGGCTCCATCTAAAGGGTTTTAATTGAAGAGGGGTAGATAAGACCCCTTAGATCAAACCCCCTTGGATAGAATCCCTATAGTATTAAATCATACCCACAATGGAGTCTCCTTCATAGATATCAAAATGCTGGCAAAAAACCACTTTTTCTTTACCTTTTGAGGGATTAAATAACATCATTTAAAAATTATCTTTTTCAAGATTGTAGCCCTTGGAACTAGCTTTCCAACAAGTATAGTTTTGATATATTTTCATTTTATCATGTATTTAATTTTCATTTTTTACTAAACATAGGTTTTTCTCTAAACATCAAGCTCTTTGTTGTGCAAAGGTGGAAAAATAGTAAACCATTGTAAAAAAAATTCAAAAAATACCCATTACCTAGATATTGATTTCCTTGTTTCACCTAAAAAAGAAAAAATGGATTTTAATATATACACAAAAGTTAGGTTGTACGACACACATGTATGTCCAAATTATAGTTATAGTGACTTCAAAAATTAATTTTAAAAAATATGCAACAAAAAATTATTAAAAAATATCTTTTCCCTAGATATTGATGTTGAGAATCTATATTCCAAAAATTAGAATTTAATCCTTTATAGAAAAAAATTTATGTTGTATGACACAAACGTTACTTTCTGAAAATGTTGTTTTCCATCTAAAACTAGTTATTAAAGGAGATGTTGAAAGATTCATGATTTATTTCAAAAAAATTGAAAAAAAATATATTTAGAATCTACACACAAATTGCCACAAATCACTAGTTCACATCATCTTCAAATTCTTTATGGTTTAGTTGCTATAGGTCTTAGAAGATGAAGATTCAGTTAAAAATATTGATGTAAATATCCATCTTGGGCAAAAAGTGAGACATAGTATTGCGATTTCACCCCGGGGATTTTCCAGAAGTCATGCTGAGCGTAGACCTAATAGACGCATGCACGAGAAGATATATTCCTAAAACACAGGAAATGAAAGTCATGGACAAGACTATTGTTGCTAAAATTACTCCTAGAGATGTTTCCCATGCACTAAAGATTCCTAAGAAAGCGCCCGTAAAGAGCATGTTTGTTGTGATGGCTAGTGAGTTTTTCAAAGCCAATGAGAACTAGTGCAAGGATTCTAAGGCCAAAGGGTGGTTGAAGTCAAAGAAAAGAGATAAGTCACAACTACCTTCCAAACTTAAGAGAATGCATTTCAAAGGGGAAATTACAGATGCCATTTCTCTATTACATTGCATTGTTGGAAATGCACAAATTGAGTCTTTTGAAGATTGGATGTGTTAGTTTATTTTTGTTATCTGTGATGAGAATGTGTTCATTGATTGGGCTAAGATAATTTGCTTTTATTTGAACGAACAATTAATCAATTTCCAGAAAACTGCTACCTTCCATTTGTGTTCTTGCTTAATATATATTATAGCTAGTCAAAGATCTTTTTGGCCGAGATTAAAGCCACAGGTATCCCCAACTTCTAGCATGCCTATATATAAGTGTTATCTATAGTTTACCAAGCAAGTTAGAATGGGAGATTTTTGCCTTGTCAATGATGCATTCTTGTTGGAAGCTATGAGGAAATTGGATGGAAACCTTGAAATGTGTTTTTCTCTCGAGACAATGAATCTTTTATTAGAGTTTGGAATTTTCTATATTCAATTTGACAAGTTTTCTTACTTGAGGATAAGAGGTTTTGAGAAAGCCCCATTAAAATTTCCTAGATATCCTGAAGATTTGCTAGTAATCTTAGAGGTTTGTAGGCAAATGGATGTGGTGAATGTGAAATACATGAGTATGGGAAAGCGAGGGTGTCCTTTCCCATTGACAACTCCTTCTTTCACATGTAAAAATAATTAGATGGCCAAATGTGTTGAAGGAATTCTTAAATAATATAACCTCCAACATTTATTCATGCAAGCTAATTTTGACAGCAAGGGTTTCCTGAGGCAGAATTTATATGGAGGAATTTCATATCAGCATCAACCTTCTATTGAAGACTTTTGGGAAGACTATGTTAATGAAAATGAAGTCTTGAAAAGGGATTATATGAGGTTAACCCTCAAACAAATACAATATTTTGGTCTTTCTTTCTAGATTCCCAAAGGTGCAATTGAAGATTTGGTGGTCGTTGACCCCGAATATGAGAAACTGTTTGATAAATCTCATCCCAAGGTTGACTAGAGTAAAAATGAAGTTTTGAATATGAATGTATGAGCTAATCTAGTATTGAAAAGAACTCAAGACTAGTTAGAAGGAAAATGGCGATAGGCTACAGTTTCTACTCAAGAACCAAAATCATCTCAGAGAAATAAACAAGGGTCCACTTAGGTAGTTGTAGTGGGTACATCATTAGGGAAAATGGCTGCTAGGTCTTCTAGTGTAAATTCATAGTCTGGAGGTGATGGTAAGAAGCTTGAGGAGTAGGTTAAACTAAAGTCAGTGTGCAAACAAGACAATATATCTACCCCTACTCCTAAAAAGAAAACTAGTCAAACGACGCCTATGCCTAAGGATCCTGATGCCATTTTAAGAAAATTGTTGAAGACAATACATTTCCCCCTTTGTCTGATGTGCCCTCCTCCTTGGTGGAAAATATACCCATCCCTCCTAGTGAGTCTAAAGAAAATTCTCTAAGAAATAAAGATTTTGTTTTGGTAGAAGCCTCCCCAATATGGTTGAAAAAGGTAGTAGAGAAAAAGAGAAAATATACTCCTACAACAACAGTTGGAGTAGATACAGTTGCAAAGTTTCTCCAGACTTCTTCAAGGCCAAAAAAATCTCAAAAAATGTCAAGAATGCTAACTGATCCTACTTCTGGTAATCAAGTATTGGAAATTGCAAATCCTATAGAAGGTCTAAATGAGGATGAGATAACAGTAGCTAAATATAAAGTCACACACATTGATATGGGGCCCCATACACTTGAAGTGATATATATATCATGTTGATTATTTAGTCAATGCTTTGATTAAGCAGGTAAAGGAAGAAATAAAGGAAAGGGTGAGATTGCAATCTCAGGTTCTTGATTTGAAAAACTTTATTTCTTTTATAACCCCCCTTCTATTTCTAGTGAAGCCTCAAGTTCTCAGGTAGGAATTATTGATGAGTCTGCAATGCAATTAATCATAAAAAATTGAGCTATTCCAAAAATGTTAGCGAATGGATTGATGAAATGCTTTAGGAGATTTTCCTCTTTATTAGTAAGTCTATGCTTTTCTATACTCAAGTTGTTGATAAGAGGAAGGAATTAATGGCAGAGTTGCGATAGGTCAGGAAAGATCAGACCAGCCTTTACGTGCTCTCACAAGAAATAAAAGAGTTGATTTCCATGCATAAAATGAAATTGATTAATGAGAAAATTGTAAATGACCAAAAGGAGTTAGATCCTTCTTGGTCCATCTCATTGGAGTGGAAATTAAGCATTTATGACAATCTGGTAAAGGATATTTTTTAAGCACTCGAAAAGTATTGAGACATGTTGGTGGAGTTAAAGGAAATTGTCATGACCTGAAAGTAGAGATAACTGATGAGTTTGATGAGAGGATTATGGATTCAAAGGAAGTTTTTCTGAAATTCAAAGAGGTATTCAACAAGGAGATGGTAGATCCTACCACAATGACCATAGAATCTTTCTCAAAACTCGATAGATTGCAAGTTTACCTCAATTCTTTTAAAATTGAAGCAAATAGAAGGTATGACACTCTGAACGAGTCTAAATTTTCTCTAACCAAAGTAAGAACCAGACTGCAGATCACCATAACACCAGGGAGCAAAGAGATATTAACAATTATTACCAAGTACAGGGACTACAAATCTAGGATGAAGGCACAAGAGAAACTATTGCAACAAGAAGTAGTCGAGGATCCGAAAGATGAAGAGGCTGAGGTGGAAGGAAATGATGCATAATTATTTTTAGTATTTCATGATACTTTCTTTAGATTTGGCTCTCTTAAATTAAAGACTCTTTGTGATTATTCGGTGTGGTTACTTCCAAGAAACCGTTACCAAAGACAATTAGCTTATGTTTTAAATATGGGTTTAGTTGATGTGATTCATATGTTTTGGGAAAAATTTGATTTACTTATTAGAGAAAAACTTTGTTATCTTGAATTACTACTTTTTGTTATTTTGATATAGAAAATAATGGTGGAGTTTATGCATTCGTAATCTTTGAATTATGGTGTATGAATCTATTCTGCTTATGTTGAATGTTCTGTTAGTGTTCAATCTATTATAGGAACGATAGATTTTTTGTTTTGTTGCATCACTGTAGTATCATTTATTTGTGAATAAGGATTCTGTGGTGATATTTGATTTAAGCTTTGGTTGTGAAGTATTTTTGGTTTATCGTATGAAGTTATTGAATACCTTTAAAGATTTTTTGTTAAAATCCCCTTCCTTTATTCGCTTTCTGGTTAAAAGTAACATTAGTTAAAAATATATATTTGTTGAGTATCAAATGAAGGTAGCTGCCACCTTTTAAAATAAGCAGAGAGTCGATCTAAAAAATTATATCATTACCGATTCAACTGTGGTTACATTTATCACCTTAGTGGGCATGAGAATATAGAGTTAGGTGATAAATATATCAACCAACAAGTATAAGGCTAAGGAAAATTAAAAAAGGAGGTATAAGGAGTTCCAGATAGGAGATGAAGTCATGGTTCATTTGTGAAAGGAGAGGTTTCTAGTTGGCACATACAACAAGTTAAAGATGAAGAAGTTTGGATCCTACAAGATCTTGAAGAAGCATGATTTAGGAAATGCTTATGAGGTAGATTTGTCGAGTGAGATTCATGTTGTAGACATCAAAATTTTACCACTCCCATATGGTCAAATCCATCTCCTTTATTCATCTATTTCATCGATATTAATTAAATGAATTATTTAATTAATATTTCACCTTTTGCCTAAGGTTTCTAAAGTATTTAATTTAATAAATAAATACTTTACCTTTCATCCTTTCCTCTCTAAATTAAATAAATATATCAATTTAATTTAGTCATTTATCCTTTTTCAATTTAAATAAATTTTAAATTCCTTCTTTTCTTTCTCCTTGTCACATCCTCCATAATCTTCTTCTAATTTGGATTAGTTTAATTAATCCACAATTAGAATGTGCACACCCTTAATTAGGATTAATGTCACATCCTCCATATTTGGCCACTTGTCTCTAATATTTCATTAATCTTCTTAATCGCCTATTTGCACAACCTTAATCTATTCTTCATGCTATTTCTGGTATGTCCTCCAAGTCAACCTTTCATAAGTGCTTTCTTTTATAAGCCATGGCCTCTTCCCCATGTGAATTAAAAATTCACATTTATTCATTCAATGCCTCCCTCTTCCCCATAAAGGTTGTTGAGAAATTATAAATCATCTCATAAGTCACATCACTCACATGAGACACGAACTTCCTTTATGAGGACCTTGAATTATCTCCAAGGTACTTCTAATCATGTGAATTTAAAATTCATATTTATTCCTCCAACAACTTCTCTCTTCCCCATGATGATTAGTGAGGAATTCTAAAATTCCTCATTTGTTACCATCCTTCCCACATGGGGACAAGAACTTCCTTTTTGAGGAAATCTTCCCCTAATCCCAAGGTACTTGCAAGTATCTCCACCTCACAGGTCCTCTTTCCATGTCCTTTTGCCACCTCTCTTTCCACATGGCAAGATGTGAGGGCTTGCGAGTCCTCAGCCCTTCATCTTGTCCAAGTTGGAAAAGGAGGTGGCAAAAGGACATGGAAAGAGGACCTGTGAGGTGGAGGTATTTGCAAGTACCTTGGGATTAGGGGAAGATTTTCCTCAAAAAGGAAGTTCTTGTCCCCATGTGGGAAGGATGGTGACAAGTGAGGAATTTTAGAATTCCTCACTTATCATCTCCTTTATTCCAAATTTGACTAGTCCCATATGGTCAAATCCATCTCCTTTATTCATCTATTTCATCAATATTAATTAAATGATTTATTTAATTAATATTTCACCTTTTGCCTAAGGTTTCTAAAGTATTTAATTTAATAATTTAATACTTTACCTTTCATCATTTTCTCTCTAAATTAAATAAATATATTAATTTAATTTGTCATTTAGCCTTTTTCAATTTAAATCAATTTTAAATTTCTCCTTTTCTCTCTCCTTGTCACATCCTCAATCTTTTTCTAATATGGATTAGTTTAATTAATCCACAATTAGGATGTGCACACCCTTAATCAAGATTAATGTCACATCCTCCATATTTGGCCACTTGTCTCTAATCCTTCATTAATATTTTTAATCACCTGTTTGCACAACCTTAATCTAATCTTCATGCCATTTCTGGTATGTTCTCCAAGTAAACCTTTCATAAGTGCTTTCTTTTATAAGCCATGACCTCTTCTCCATGTGAATTAAAAGTTCACATTTATTCATTCAATGCTCCCCTCTTCCCATGAAGGTTGTTGAGAAATTATAAATCATCTCATAAGTCACATCACTCACATGGGACAAGGACCTCCTTTATGAGGACCTTGTCTTATCCCCAAGGTACTTCCAATTATGTGAATTTAAAATTCACATTTATTCCTCCAACTTCTCTCTTCCCCATGATGATTAGTGATGAATTCTAAAATTTATCACTTGTCACCATCCTTCCCACATAGGAACAAAAACTTTTTTTTGAGGAAATCTTCCCCTAATCCCAAGGTACTTGCAAGTGCCTCCACCTCACATGTCCTCTCTCCATGTCCTTTTTCCACCTCCCTTTCCACATGGCAAGATGTGAGGGCTTGTGAGTCCTCAACTCACCATAGCCCTTCATCTTGTCCATGTTGGCTAAATCCAAGCCATTCAATTCTCTAGAGATTCATCCCCTAAAATAGAGGATTTGGTCTCATTTTTCTCATTCATTGAACACATTCAAGCAATTTCAACTCTCAAGCTCAAACACTCTACATTTTTGTTTTCATCTTCCATTGTTGAATCCTTAAGTTTTCATTGCATGCATTCCATACACCTATCCAAATACTCAAATCTTTCATTGCATTCTTCATCCAATTTAGAGAATTTTGCATATCATTGTAGCTTATTTGCTATTAAGGAGCACATAATCAATCTTCATCAAAGAGCCAACCAAAAAGATCAACTTGGATAAGGTATAATTGTTCTTTTATCTTTCTTTGTTTAAGTTCAACTAGGCTTATCTTGAAGTGTTGTATTATGTAGTTCTCCTTGTTGCATTTCTTTGTGTTTTGCATCTTTTAGGGTAGGAAATCACGCTGCACACACATGTTTCACCTATGTTTAGCATTGTTGATTTGATAGAATATCATGAAGGAGATAAGGATAATGAATTGATAGAGGCACGATGGAATGTTCTAGCACCTACTTTAGAAAAGGAAGAGATAGAAGAAATTTTGAATAGACATGTGGGTAGAAGCATAAGAAACAACCAATATGTCAAGTACCTATTGAAATGGAAATGAAATCTAGTTGAAGATTCCTCATGGTTATCTAAAATTGAGGTTAACCATCTTGGTTTCCCCCTAACTCCTGAGAAGTGATAGGGTCACTTTTAAAATCACCTTGGGAGTCTTGATGCAAGAGCATCCAAGGTGTAAGAGCAATCTTGCATCACCCAAAAAATGTTGTTTCTTTTCAATATAGGCTAAATTGGCTTGGTTACTATTTTTAATAAGTTTTCATTTATGCACGGTTGGGCACAAAAACTTACATAGACCTCCAAAATGGTAAATTGAAGCCAATGGTGAAGAAATCACTTCAATATCATTTGTCATTTGAGAGATATTTAAATTTAAATTTCAGAAAATCTTTGTTAAAATATTTGAGGTAAATTTTGAAGCACTTAGATGCTCTAGATAAGCCCAAAAATTGGCACCTATCTTGAGAGCTTTCCAAAAATATATTATAATTGAAAATCCAATGGTCGGATAAAAAGTTATGACCTCGCAAAGTTGTACTACCAAAATTAATAAACTTTTAAAATATCTTCTTTAGGAAGTTACACTTTCTAGAAGGTTTTAGGGTGGTTACACCTTCCAAATAAAGGATGTGAATGGGGGTTACATTGAGGGGGGTAGAGTAGAGTAGATGGTGGCTCCAATTTGTAGATTTGTACATATATGTAATCATAAAGCCCATATGATGTTAGTTATAATGTTGTAATTCATTTTCATTTCAATGATAATAGAAAATCTTTGATTCCTTCTTGTATTTTGTTTTGGCGACTCTCTGTTGTTGTTGTGAGTTTCAGATTGTAAGGGGAGTTCCCTTAATCACTAACCCTTGTCGTAGGTCTCCAAAGAATTCAACCAAAGCAAGATCTAAATAATTGAAGTGATGTGCATGAATTTTGTTCTTCAAGGAAGCCATTGAAGGGCGGTGAGTTGCAACACATTGTGATTTCATCATTCCCTTCCTTTCAATTATCATTTCTATAATTGCCATTGCCATTGTGGAAGTGGAAATACTTACACAGGGTTTAACCGAGGCAAGCTCCTAAATGGCCCAACATTTATTCTCTCTTTGAATGTGTAGGTTATAGGTTTGAAGAGGATTAAAGGAAGATTGAAGAAAAAATGTCCATTATTGTAATTGAAGCCCTACATCTTTTCAAATCATTGAAACTCATTTACAAAATTATCCAATAGTGTTTTGACAAATTTGTAAGCAAAAATGAAAGTCTGAGATTTGTCACCAGAGGACCCCAAAAGTTAAGTAGGATACCCTTGCAAGGACTCAAATGCCCTTGGGTGACTATGTCCTCCTATGATGATTGAAACCAACTTTTTTTGGTAGGTACATATCACTCTACACTTTACCCACCTACAAACTACTATTTCAGTTTGTGCATTATTGGGATCTTGAAATTTATATATTAAGGGAACATAGTCTAATTAGGTTAATCATTCCAAATAATTTCCAATCCATTCCAATCTTCAATCAGATGTAGATCTAGGTCTGATTGGCTCACCTTTATGGTTGTAAGTCAATCTAGTCACCTTGTTGATCACATCTTAATGTAACTTGAAAAATTCCCCGTACATCCTTGGTTCTTTGCATTTAGGACCTAGGATCCCTTTTTCTTTATTTCACTTCCAAACAACAAGGTCATATCTTCAAATGTGTAGGAATGTAGAGCATTTAGTTGAGCTACTTTAGTACAACTTCACGTGCCTTATACTGCATGAAGTTCTACACAATTTCTTTCATCAATTTTTACATCAAGGGACAAAGAATACAATATTCAAAATACCATAGACAACAATTACAACTATTTTCATCAAGATCAAGAAACCACAACTTCGATATATCAACATACACTTCAACTTGTCAAATTTTATCTATTCATGAAAAACAAAAGATATGGTACAATGTGTACAACATGATCATGACATTCATCACCATGTCCTTCTCCTCACAGTTATTTTTACATTCACTCATTTGCTCCTCTAGAGTGCTCCTTTGCAATCTTACCCTTTTGACATCTCGATCACCACTTCATTTTCATCACATGCAACCTTCCATAATACCACTCATAAATGACAACACATGCAACATTTGAATGAGATAATCTCATAAATATCACTATGGGTGATCATGGAAAACAATATTCATATTTTCATATACTTTGTTTAATTTAATTATAGTAGTTTCACCAATAAAAAATTAGTTACCATACCAATAAAAGATAATTATCAATGTCATTAAAACCTCCATCCCTTATGATTTTTTTACAAACAATATTAGGAATTATTAAATATATAGGATTTGCAAGGTTCATGCCACCTTAATTCTAATATATGTGTGTTGGCATGTGGGTGGTTTTTCAAGGATGCATTAGCATGCTATTTTTTTAGGTATTTATTGTTGGTTTTTTTAATTACCAAGCTACTCTCATAGATAACCTATGCATTTTCCATTTTCAATGATTAGTTACGTGGAGGGATTGGCCAACGAATAAGTGAAAGTTGTAACAACTTTCCCTCTATAGTTTGGGCTCTGAAAAACCTGAGAGGGTGATCCCATACAATGCAATTAAGATACTCTATACCAATTTACCTCATACATTGTGAATAGAAGATATATTCTCTTATATTTTGCTTGGCATATAAAATATTTCAAAGATCTTGTTAATCCTTTATAGCATCAAACATTCTAAAGCAAGAGAACATGGAACTACATGAAACTTCCATGAATTAAAATTCAAATGAAATTAAACTTTTGTGTTTTTTTCTTTTAAAATGTGAAAGATCCTAGAACTTGCAACATTAGACATAGATTCTAGATTGGTGCCTTAATCCTAGGGCATGGAATCAAATTCAATGCAGATCATGACACATAACAACATTTCAATCCTAACATTACAAAGCTTTTACAATACTACATACAAAATTGCACTCAATATCCTAAACCAACTCTTCTTACAAAATTCTTGCACACAAATATATTAACCTATACTTCTATCAAAGTATTTTAACCGATTCTTTGAATAAGAACATTGACAAAAGTATACATCCACTGGAGCAACAATGGAGATCAAATGAAGGATCCTTGATCAATTTCATTAATAATTTGTTCAAATTGTACAACAAGGGACAATTGGCTTCAAAATTATGCTATCTTTGTATTCAAATACTAGTACTATTAGACAACATAAAATGCAAAAACAACAAACTCAACAACCTAAACAAAGACTCAACCTCTATTCTTTGTACTTACATTACAAAATTCTTTGGGAGATCAATCATCTTGTGCAAATGGCCTTGAATTCCCTTTTATAGAATGAGGGAGAAACAAGCTTTAGGCCAATTACACTTGCCACATTTTCATTTGACAATTTCAAATACATTTCAAAATATGATTTCATTTGCTATCTCGTGGATGGAAAATTCCAAGGAAAAATACCATTATATTTTCTTTTTGTAATATTTATCCTCTTTAAAAGTGCTTTGAGGATGATAGTACTTTCCCCCTCCTTTTCTTCATTCCTCATGATGTGAGCTTGGGAAAGTTGAGTTGTCAAATGAAGAAAAAACCTCGTGTGCAAAAGACAAAATCTTTTGTTGTTGGAGTTTTTGGAACCCTTTGAGGATGTTGAATGTACATAATAAACATAAATTATAGCCACATCACCATAGAAAAGCCTACAAGTCAAGAATATCATTATATTTCTCATCCCCAAGCATGATAATCCTTATTTGAAGGCCAATTTAATGCCATTAACTCATCCAATTTAGTTTTGTATGGGCCATACCTCCTAACTACCTGGTTAGCTTCTCTATCAAATTCCTCTAAGAGCTTGTTAATGAGTGACAATTTTTTTATACTATTTTTTAACATAGCAATATCCACATCTCCACCATCACAAATTAAGACAGCCTGTGTGGAAATGATATTGTCCATTTGTTTTCTCCATTTTTCATATGATTTTACAGCTCCATTACCATCTAGAATGTCTAGAAATAGGCCAAGATCATTCTCATCAAATTGTTGGAGCAACTCTAACCTTTTTCTCCAATGGATCTACTAATCTCTAGCAATCAACAATTCCTTTTACAATTTTGTAAGTGGGTACTATCTTTGCTAGCTTATTTAACTCATGAGTAGACCCTTCAACCATGATCTTCAAAGTACCAAGCCTGGGTACCCACATTTGCATAAATAGGACTATAATTGACATGTCCCTCTCAAACATTTTTATTTCATTAAAAATTCAAGAATAGTTAGAGTGAACATTGTTCACTCTCTTGATTTCCTTTCCCAAACAATGTTGAAGCACATTCAAAATAATGAGTACATTACTCTCCTCATATAGCTAAAATATCTTCTGATATGCCCTCAATTGTCTAATCAAATCCCTTCTGCTTATTCTTTCCCTAGGAGGAGGTGCAACTAATGTATTTGGAATAATTTTTGCAAGTGGTCTATTTTCATCATAAACAACTATCTCCATGGATGGCGGGGAAGGTGAATGAATTGAAGGAGGTGGTGGAGAAGAGGAATATGGAGAAGTGACTTGTATTGATGGCACTAGTTTTTGATTTAGCAACATCTCATTCTGCAATTCTTTCTATGTCAATCTCTATTTATCTTTATGATAGGAAATCAATAAATCAATGTGTTTTCTAGTCTTTGCATCACATTTATCCTGCAAAGACACCATAGTTTCCTTAGTGAACTATGAAACATTGACATTCAATGTATATGCCTCAATTGCTAAGGTTTCTAAAACCCTTTTTATTATAAGACCACTTCTTAAGTCAACAACAAGCTCTGCTACTTGAGGCTTTTTTGTGTTGAGGGCCAAAGCCCAAATTGCTAATGTATCCCACTATGGACTAAATTTTGACCCCTGCATTGAACTTGTGGCTTCTTCATCTGTTGCAAATACCTGTGAGTCTTGCCTCCTCACAGTATCAAAAGTAATCAATGATGCTAAGTCTCATTCTGGTAAGAGAAGAAAACCACTTTCTCTTACCAGCCTTCTTCCTTCCTCAGGAGTTAACTCTTTTTGTTTTTCTCTCAATTCTACTAACACCCTTGAAGCAACAACCTCTCTTGGAAATTATGGAGACCTATCCATTTCATCTTTCACATTATTTTCAAATTCACCCTTCTTAGTTCTCCACACATTTTCTAAATCCATATGTCTTAAAAAATGCATCACCATCCATAAATTCTTTATAGGTCCTCTCCCTCACATCACCTGCATTGTCTATTCTAGTCAAGACTACCTTAGTGACCATTCCTTGTGGAACTGGTAGATCTATCTCTCTTGGAGGTGATGGTATGTTTTGCATGATCTCCTCAGTGGTGATGACAACCTCCTCATCAGAATCTAGAGGGTAGTCATCCAACCCTGCTATTTCAACTTTCCTCCTTTTTCTTGTGGATTCCCTTGGATGTGAATCAAGATCAATGGCCTATTGAGGAGGTGACATTGGTAGTGGAGATGGTGGCAAAGATATTATAAGGGAAGGGGCTCTCGAAGCCTTTGATTGAGCAGGAGTGCCATAGTTTTTTCTTTCCTTACAATCCCTTTTGGCCTTGAAAAGACATATTTTACCTTTGGTAGTTGGTAGGTTGACCTATCTTAAACCATGAGGCTTTCCCCTTATCATGCTCTTCTATTTTCTCCTTGATCTTTCCCACAATCTTGTCAAAATCTTGCAAAATGGTTTTAATTCTCAACATTTCATCATCAATATCCATAAAAGTACCCTTAAACTTGGGATCTTTTTCTTGCTTTTCTTTCTCAAAATTTTCAAAAGCCAACCATTTAATATTTCTATCTTCTACCTTTTGAAGATCAAATTCATTCTTGACGATATCCTTAGGGTAGTTGAAGTTATGCAAAAATTCCCCCCTCTGATTCTTACCTTCAATGTTGCCATGAAACCCTTTGGATCATGGTTTATGGATCTATAATTCTTCATCTTCAAAGTTGTAATCATAGGAAGGATATTCTTCCACCCATCCATAATCATAACAAAATATAAGAACATAATATAGTTAGGGAAAAGAGTTCCCTTCTTCTGGCTTATCAGATGTGTGTCCTCAACTTTTCCCAACTGCCACATGACCTCCAAAAAACCAATTATGAGTCAAAAAATTCTTCACAATACATGTGGGGTCACATTTGTGCCATACAATCTAAGAACTATACAACCTGCGTAAGATATGGCATTCCCCTAGTTGTGGGCTATGCCCAAATTAGGTATACCTTCCTTAGGCCTCAAAAAGTCATGTTACTCCTTAGGAATCCTTGGTAGATCACTCACCAAAAACCCCTTCAACTTAGCAACAAATAAATTTTTAAAAGCAACAAAACTTGAAGTTTGACAGTGCATGTCTAGGTGATGAGTTCACATTTGGACATGAAGGTGTTCACCCCCTTCACCACTCAAATCTAATGGCATGTCCTGGCAAAATTTATTAATTCCTTTGGACAAAAACATGTGACATAGCAAAGAGTACCACCAACATCTTACCCCAATTTCACCAGCCTTGATGGCTACTAATGCCTTATGAATAGAATCAAACATGTAGAAAAATCTTAATCTTTATTTACCATAACATTCTAAATATTGGAAACCATATACATGAAAGCTACAAGCATCCTTTGAGGAGGATCAAACCCTATGATTTGGCACAAAGTGTGATAAGTCCTAACAAATTAGAACTCAAACATGTCAATTGGTAAAGGCTCCTTATCGACAAATATGAGTCTCATTTTACTTCCCCTATTTTCCTTCACCATAAACATGGCAAAGATTGTCACCTTTTTCTCATACTCCTTATTTAATGCCTCTAGGTTGATTGGTTTAGTGGCATCAGGGTTTAGCTTAAAAACATTAATTATCCCCTCTTCATTCAACTTAATCATCTCAATACCAATGATCTCCCCTAATATTAGGATAATAATTTACAGCTATAGCCTTCAAAAGGTCAACATCCAAGTACACATTAGGGAATGATAGCTTCCCCATATCCAAGACCCAACTATTGTAGCTCAGAACACTAGAATTTCTTTTCTTAAGCCAATATTTGAAAAGTTCCCATCTTGAAATCTATTTTATCTTTGCATCTCTGACAACATAATGCTTGTCAACAATTCCCTTATCTATTCCTGTGCTTTGAAATATAAGTTTTCCCACATTCTTATCATTGGTTGAGTCAAGAAATTGGACAATCAAGTCTTCATGGAGGCCTCTTTTAGGGGTGGAACTAGATGTCTAGGCTTTTGGTGGTGCCATTTCAGTAACAAGTTATGTAACTAGGGTTTTCTGGGGTGGTTTAGGTTTTTAATTAGGTATGTATGAATTATGCTTTGCAGTCGATATTCAATCTCTTCTAGATGTCTTGGTAAGTATGAATTATGCTTTGGATTCTTCCTTTATATGAAAACTACATTAATCCTTTACCTACAACATCTTTTTTGCCATTACTTTTCGCTCACACAAACCAAAATGACTCTATCATCTCCATCCAACAACTTTGAATTTTAGTTGTTGATTTCTTGGTGACTTGGATTGATGGATGGATTAGATGGAGTCAAGAAGTTTGAAAAATTGACTTGATTCAACTTCAACATCAATCCAATGAAGTTTTTCCATGTGGAGAAGTTCCTTCATTGTCACCATAGGCCCCACCACCCTTGGGAAGCTTTGAAAGTGTTGATGTGTCACTCCACAATCTCACATGCATCTACTGGGAAGTAGATCAAGGGTTGTAGGATGACAAGAAGAGTCACTAGATTCCACCACATGGCTTAACTTTTTCACCCTTTATCCTCCCATGCCTTTGTCTAGATACTCAAGAAAATTTAGGCATATGCTTAATCCTTTGCAAAATGGATGGCTAATATTATATCATGTTAATCGTCGCCTCTCTAGAAAAGATCACGTGCATTTAGTTACAAACCTTTTAAGAATCCTTAGGTTTTCCAAATATTTAATGAAATATTTCATTAACCTTTATAGTTCTTTAGATGCTCCATATTTTTCCAGTTGGAAACTCCCTGCTCTCCCATATCGAGCCACAAGGGATCCTTGAATGGTCCTGATTTTACCACGTGGCACCATACAAGCTCGTGGATTAAGGTCCCACCACTATCGTCATTTTAAAACCTATAGGGCACATCATGAAGACTAGACATATGACATTATCTTTCTATCTCACACTCCTTTTTCAATGAATATTATATTCATGCGGGATGGTGGGGAACTAATGAACAATGAACACCTGTCATGTGTGGGCCGAGCCTTCCTTAGGAATTTTTTATGCATGTCCTTTAATTTTCACTTAAAATGGGGTCATCCCTTAGGTTGGGTTAAGTTTTAAGACTTAATTTATCATAGACCTAGGCTTAAAATTTTGAACATAATGTGTTAATATTTCATAGCCCACAAGATTTAAGACTTAGGCAAATATTTCAAATGGGGTGCAATCGTTAAAGCTAGGATGTTGGGACTGGTTGATGGATGATGTTAACAACTTAAGTGATTACTTAAGATATCGGGAACATGTAGTAGCAGGTCAACAATAAAATATAAGAAAAATCTAAGGGTTTAGCACTATTAGGGTTTAGAGAGGGTTTTAGCCCTAGGATGAAACCTAATGCATGGAATTTGAGATCCTAGCTATGAAAAAACTAGTGAAACTTAGGAAGTTTGAAATGTTTAGTAGGAAACCACAAAAAAATTCCAAGGGTCCTACAAGTGGCTCTAGTTGGGGAAGTTTGTTTAGCATGAACAAAGCGAGATCCCAAAAATCTCCAGTAGAGCAGACCAAGCACAAAGAATCTAAAACTAGGACATGCTTGGACAAGGCAGATAGACTAGACCTATATACAAACATATACATATAATACAATGTACATGGAAAATATCATACCTTATGAAAAGTATGTTTTTTAGGAACTATCCATGTACTATCAGATCCCGAAATTCACTTGTTAAGCTTTACAGGTAGTATGAGTCCTCTCCATGGGTGTTGCTTACTAGATAAGGGCCTAACCACAAAGCTTCAAATTTTCCATACTTTCCCTTGTCTTGGGATATTGAATTCCACATTAGTACCATGCTTCCTATCTCAATTTTCCTTATAGATGACTTCTTGTCATACAAATGTTTTACCTGCAACTATATTTTATTATTTTTTTGTTTTGCCTCTCTTCTTGTTTCATCTAATTTAGTCAAGATGTTTATTTTGTGTTGCATCTCATCATAGATGTCATCCTCATATTCTTGAATTAAATTATACATCTTCATGAGGTTATTCATTGGTAATCTTGATTCAATTCCATACACTAAGAAAAATGGAGATTGTCCTGTAGCCTTATTGACAGTAACCCTATCTACCCAAAGAACTAGTTTCAACTACGAGTCCCAAGATTTCTTGTTTTTTTCTATTACCCTCTTAATGATCTTCATCAAGATTTTGTTGCTTGATTCGAATTTTCCATTCCCTTGTGGGTGATAAAGGGAAGAGTAGAATATTTATATCCCATAATTGTCATATAAATTTGTGAATTCATCTGACTTGAAGCACATAACATTGTCTGATACATTTTTGGTACTCCAAATTTGATCAAGATGTTATTCAATAAGAAGTGAACCACTATTTTTCTTGTAGATTTCTTTGTGGGGATTGCTTCAACCCACTTTGTAAAGTAATATTTGGTCACTAATATGTAGGAGTGTCCTCCACTGGACTTCTTTGTGATTTCTCAAATAAAATCTATTCCTCATTGCTGGAATGGTGCTTGGATTGTGATCAATCTAAGAGGAAAATTCCCTGAAAATTTTCAATTTTCTTGAAAACCTCTAGAATGAATCACATGCCTTGACCAATTTTTGAGCATATTTGAAAAAAATTGGCCACCAAAACCCTACTCTTAAGACTTTGGGAGCAGTGGTATTATCCATATAGTGTCCACCACAAACACCATTATGCATTTCTATCAAGATTTCCAAGGCTCTTTTTCCATCAACACACTTTAACAATACTCCATCTACACTTCTCCACCACAACTCATTATCAACTATCACATAATTTATAACTTATAGTTTCAATGTTCTTTTCTCATTATTAGTTAGTCCCTAAGGACATGACATGTTCTACAAGTAGTATATGATGTATCTATACCATCCTAATGTATGCATGTCATAGATTGGAGATATATCAATACAATCAACATTGTTTACCTGATTTGCTTCTAGATTTGTTTATACCATCAATTTAGCCATTCCTTGACCTTTGACCAATTTGGTGATCTATACATCAATGTTGAATTCTTGAATCTTATTGATCCATCTGACTCCCCTTCCTGTGACTTCTTGTTGTGTGAAGATATCTTTTATAGTAGTAGTAGGCACATATGCAATGATTGTAGCACCAACCAAATATGTTCTAAATTTTTTAACTGCCTTTACCAAAGCGTATGCCTAATTTTCATTCATATCATATTTTAATTCAATAGGTTGAAATTATTTATTGAAAAAGGCAATGGGTTGTTCAAATCCCTCTTCATTCTTTTGTAGAAGTACTGCAACAATAGTGTGAAATGAAGTGAAAGAAAATAATTGGAAAGGTTTTGAGAAGTCAAAATATTTCAAAACCGGGTCCTCTTTAATGGATTGCTTTATTTTTTTGAAATCCTTGCTTGCTTCTTCACTCCAAACTATCTTGTCTCCTTTCTTCAACATTTTGGAGATTGACTTAGTGACTTTTATACAAAATTTGTTATAAATCTTCTCAAAAAATTAATTTTCCCAAAAAATGTCTAAATTCCCTTCACACTCTTTGGCTAAGAGATTTTTTCAATGGAAACCACTCTCTTTGGGTCTATCCTCACTCCCTCTTTGGACACTATATGCCCTGATAATTTTCCTTTTGTAACCCCAAAGGCACACTTCTTAGGGTTGAGAGATTATCCCATATTCTAGGGCTCTAGAAAATATTTTTTCTAGATGCATACAATGATCTTCCTCCTTTGAATATGTAGTCAAATCATCCTGATACACCACCATGAATATGTCAATAAAATTTAAGAAGACTACATCGATAGTCCTTTGAAAATTAGCTGCAACATTCCATAAGCCAAAATGCATCCTAACATAGAAATAGGTGCCCCAAGGAGTGGTAAATGCAGTATTATATTGCTCTGACTCCTTAAATTTTACCTAGTTATACCCAAAAAAACCATCCATCATGGAAAATAACTCATAGCCTATTACCTTCTGTAACATTGCTTCCATGTTAGGTAGTTTACAATTATCTTTCAATGATGACACATTCAAATTTTTGAAATCAATGCACAATCTGATGTCACCATTCTTCTTCCTAACTGGCACAAGATTTGATACCCAAGTCGAGTGTCTGATGAGCTTAATGATTCCCCCATATCTCAACTTCATCAGATCTTCTTGCATATTTGGTGCCAGAGTTGGATTGATAGGCCTTTGTTTTTTCCTAAAAGGCATAGCATCTGATTTAGAGGTCTCTCATACTGAAAGCGATCCTCTCTATAGGCCTTCAAATCATCATAGGACTGGGAAAATACATGCTTGTATTTTCTCAATAAAGCAATCAACATTTCTTTAATGTAGGGCTTCATTTTCTGTCCCTAGATTTATTTCTTCCAAGTCATCTTGATGTGTTGAGTTTTTCTTAACAACACTTTTATCAGGTCCATCAAAGAACCTCTCTAAAGAAACTTGACCTTTAGGATTTTTGTTGGTCTTCAATTGGATGACCTCATTTTTTAACATCATTTATTTTCCATCCACAACATCAATAAATGCTCCAAAATCAATTTCTAGAATTTCATAATAATCAACACATTGTAAAAGCTTCGATATTTCATCATCATCGTTGAAAAATTATCAATTTTAAATGTTGTTAGGAATAGATTGCCTTGTCTTTACCTCAACCTTTGAGATACCAACAAAAATTATATCATTAGGACTTACTACTATATTTGCTAGCAAATCCAACACAACATTCTTACTTCTTTCTAACCATTCAATACCAAAATCATAAAATTGTTCTATGGAGTCCTAGACAACATTTATGTACTATTTCAATCTCTTATTTTTTGATACAAACCTGGATCTAACTTGGGATACAACTAATTCAGAGTCACCAATGAATCTCAACTTCTTGATTCCATGCTTTTCGGACAATCTCAACCCCAACAACTAAGCTTCATATTTAGCTACATTGTTTGTCCAAACAAACAATAAAGAAAATGAAAAATTGAAGGTTTTACCACTAGGAGAGATGAGAATTACTCCTGCACTTGATCTATCCTATGAATAAGCAACATCAAAATACATGGTCCATAATTCACCATTATTTGCTTGTCACAAGACTTCCTTCTCCAGAGGTGGAGGTCTCTTGTCCTCTTCTTCTTGTAACTCTTCTACCTTGAAATTTCTGCTGATATAAAAAAATTGGATTCTTTCTTCAGGAGAAATGTCTTCAATCATGTGTGGGGCTCTTGGCTCCCTAACAAGATTTATGTATTTACCATCAATTAGAAAGGTAGTTTATAGGAGTGAATTTTCACCCCTTATGCAAATTTCCCTTTTGCCCTTCTCCACTTTAGAAAACCAAGTCCAAAGGCTTAATTATACCTAAGCTTGCTACCTTCATTCCACTTGGAGCTTGTTTTGAGTGTCGGTGGGGGAATTTCCATTGGGGACACCCGTGTGACATGTAGATGTCTGCACAACATGCTTACGTCCCTGGCATGTTCCTATGGTTAAACCTGTAGAGGTGTTACACTTCTCATTGGCAGTCGACTTGTAATGCCCCCTTCGGTCGACCGACCCGAATATGGTCATTTTCTTCATCTTTCCTTCAAATTCCCTCCTTCTACATGCATTCCAACTTCTACAAAGCTTCTTCACAACTTATTTTTCATTCTCTAAGCTTTCAATTCATCACTCCCCAAGCATTCAAGCACTTTAGCCTATGCCGAAGCGAACTGAATCCCTAACGCCGCCACTCTTGCATTTTTACTTTATCATATTAGAGCATATTTTGTTTACTTAATAGCATTGTTCTGGCCCTTTAGTAGTAGCTAGTTGGGCACCTAGCTTGTTTTCCTAAGTTTGAGCTTGTATCTTTAGTTGTCTGGTTGTATGGACGCCAGTGCACTTGAGAGATGCTAGTGCACCATATTGTCGTCCTGGGATTGCACTTCCATCCTCGAGTAGAGAGCTTCTTGAGGTGTAGTGTTGAACTTGAAAACTAGCTCACCTAGTCCCATCCTGTGTTTCGGGTCTAAAGAGTGATTGAAGGAATTTATAGTCCTCATCATTCTCGTCCTGCATTTCCTAACACCCTATTAAGCTGAGGTATATTAGGGAAGCCTTCCCCTCTTGGTCCTCCATGACCTGGGGCCTTGAACTTGGTTGGTGCCCCTCTCTTATAGATAGCAAAATAAATATCACACTGCATACTTCCCGCCATTGTGGCACTCTATTTCTTGGAAAAAAGCATTTCATATCTAGGGGGAATGTCTACCACTATGATGCTCATTGAAAATTCCTTCTCAGGGTGTGTAGCAAGCTTGAAGGCTACATTGTTTATGACTCCAATTACTGGTACATCCCCAGAATCCATGGCATAACATTTTCCACATGCTCTATTTATTTTTAATCCCATTTCCTTCATGATATTGACTATCATAATGTTGGATGAAGCTATAGAACCAATCATACAATTCTTCACCAACTTTCCATCAATAATGAGAGTTACATAAAATGGATCTACCTGGGTAGAACAAGCCATAATGGTGGTACCCAAGTAAATTTGAGGGATATCACTGATTAACCCTTCTACATCTTCATCTTTCAATTCATTTCTACTCACTTTCGGTAAAGTAGACACCCTTTTATCATCACAGGCTGTAGTTGCACCATTGATAAGGGCAACTGCCTTTTGCTTGTGTTCATCTATCCTCATCATTTCAAGTAAAGGGATTGTAACTTTGAATTGTGATAGCAACTAAAACATGTCCAAAGAAGTGTATTTAGGAAAGTCATAAGATATCATACCTTGTTCACCACTCTTATCCTTCTGTTGCTCACATTTTTCCTTGATCTTTTGCTCATCATTTTTTTTCTTGTTCAATTTTTTGCTTCTAAATTTTTGCTTTCACAACTAGAGAAAAATATTATCACCAATATTTGTTGCTTCATTTTTCTTGGCCCATATCTTGGTACCCTTCAGAATATGTCAGTGGATAAGTATGAGGTTGTTCAAATCCCTTCAAAATATGTCTATGCCCTTAGTAAAGGGTTGGATGCCTTAGAAAATCACTTGGAAAGGAACCTGAAGATGGCTAGGGCTGCTCAGGTCATTAGTGAATTAAAGTACATGATTGGAAAAAGATCGAATAGGCTTGGAACTCTTGGCTAGTCTTACTAGTTTGATAGAAGCATGTGCTCCTTCGAACATTCCTAGTGTTATGCGAGGAGCCATTTTCAAAGATTATGAGGTACAGTTAGGAGTATCGATGCCTCCCATGTTAGTCTACATGGCTGATGCAGTCCCTTCTATCAACATCCCTTCTATTTCTAAAAAACCTGAAACTATCAAAGTAAACAAGGTTCCCTTGGGATTTATCTTTAACCCTCCTATCACCTCTAGTGGTGGAGGTTTTGACGGGATGAGTAGTGGAGGCTTTGGAAGTGGCGGTGGATTTGGAAATCGAGGTGGTGTTGGTGGAAGTGGTTCTGGCGAAGGTCATGGTGGTGGCTCCAGAAGTGTAGGTGGTTCCAATGGAGGCCTTACTGGTGGCGATGGCTCTGGTAGTGGTTCTGGCAGAGGTCACACTGGTGGTGGTTCCGGAGGTGGCTTTGGTGGTGGTTTTGGAGGAGGATTTTATGGCCCTCTATCTTCTAATGACCCTATTTTGAATACTCTTCTTTAGAATATGGGTAAGATGCAGAGCCAATCAGTGAGTCTCTCCCAAGCCTCGGCCCAACCTATGTTTTAGCCCTTCTTCCGGCTTAACCCATTGTCGGTTGTAATCCTGAACACTCCCTTCCCACAAGGAATGGAGATACCTAAATTTGAAAAATATGGTGGTAAAGGGGATCCACAAACACATGTGTCTGATTTTAATGCCTCGTGCACAAATTTCTTCCATCATGATGCCTTAATGGTGAAATTGTTTCCTCGATCGCTCAAGGATACAATGCTAGTGTGGTATTGTTCCTTTCCTGAAAATTATATTTTCTCGTTTGACCAACTTGTAAATCATTTCCTTAGACAATTTCAAGCTAATATTAGGCCAAAGATGACCTTCTTGAATCTCATCCGATGTAAGCAAGGAGACAACAAAAAAATCATTGATTTCATAGTGCGCTATCAAGTGCTTCTTTCACAAATCTCATATCAGCTACCCGATTTTGACATACTAAAGGTGTTCATAGGGAACTTACAAAGGCCTTGGCAAGAGAAGTTCACCCTTATGAAATACCATTCTTTTGCACACTTGTGTGCAGCCCTATGAGAGTACCAACAGATGGTTGTTTAGTTCGGGGGATCCTCCTCATGCTCCCATTCTAAGGGAAAGTCCATCGTATCAATCTCTAGGAAAGGTAAGTTCATTACGAATGTAGTAGCCGCTACTGATGACAATGGCCTCTGATGTAACCAAAAGTTCACAAAGTTATCAAAATCTTATTCTTCTATCTTATAGAAGTTGTTGAAGGATAAGATCATAACCTTGCTGAGTCCTAATCCTCTTAAGGAGCCTTACCCTAATTGGTATGATGGCACTTATTATCAGTACCATTGAGTTAATGGACATGATATTGAATGTTGTATGTGGTTGTGTCATGAGATATAGGACCGCATCGAGGACGCTACCATTTGTCTCAATGGGAGTAAACAAAATCCTAAAAAATGAGTGGAAAAAGCTAATAGTGAATTGTAGATATACACGGATCCATTTCTGTCACATTTTGCTAACATGATTATTGATCTAGCTGATTTTGTTACTCAACCCAAGGCCTATGTTAACATGGTCATTGTGGCGTCTACTGCTCTACTTGCACCCGGTTCACCGGACATAACATTGAAATCACAAGACTTGCCCTTAAACAACAAGACCTCTCCCTTGTATATTCCCACTCTCCTCAATGGTAACATTGTGAAAGGAGTCCTAGTAGTCCCCACAAGTTGAGTGAATGTTATCTTAGAAGAGACATTGTGCTTAACTCACTATAAAGAGAAAAATATGAAGAAATGGAATCTACCATCCGTATGCATGATGGTATGTGTCTCAAACCATACAGATTGATAACTTTGTCCACCCTAGTTGGACCTAGGTCTATTGACATGACTTTCGATGCTATTTTAGAGTCATATTTTTTTAGGTTGAAGCTAGGCATACCCTGGCTAGCTTCCATGAATGTAATTTCCTCCATTGCTCACAAATGTTTAAAGTTTTCCCACAAAGGTGTCATGCATATAGTGCATGAAACTAGATACTAGCCCTTGGTGTCTCATGGTGGATATTTGTTGGATTAATTTTGGCCCACCCCAGTTGGTCCGCTTCCTCTGAGAATGAACGTACTTTACAAGAATTATGTAAAGTATAAGACTGGGGGCAAGGGACAACCCAAACTAACCCTTCCTATGATACAGAAGTCGACTGCCTCCTCTTCTTGAGAGAAGAAGGAGAAGCCTACACCAACCACTCCCCCTTCCCAGAAGGGAGAGAAGTCCACACTAGCTCCCTCTCCTTCCTATAAAGGCAAAGAGAAGGTTGCTTTTTCCCAGACTACCTTGTCCTCTCCCCTTTCTTGGGAGGAGTATTGGATGAGTTGGGCCGATGGCTATCCACTGAGTCTGATGATAGCTCCTTAGCGTAGGCCCAAGCTTAGGATCTTGGACCTTCATAATGAATACCCTGGATCATGGTATTATTTATATGGTAGAAAGAAAGGTTCCCAAAGGAAATTCGATCTACGGCCTCCTACCGCTCCTGCTCCCAAAGTAGTGAACAGAAGAGGCCCGCTGTCGAGGCTGTTGAGCTGATCCCCCTCACTTCTTCTCAGCCTGTTCCTCCTGCTCTTGGTCAAGAATTTTTTCCTCCACCAGAGACGGCCATAGTGGATGTTCCCATGGTTGAGCAAGAGCTTTCTATTCCTTTGTAGCCTCCGGCCTCCAACTCAAAGATTCATAGAAACCGCCTTGCACGCAAGCACAAGCGCCAATGAAAGGTTCTTTTGGTTGAGCAGGCCCCCTCACAAAGAACGGAGGAAGAGAAGAATGTACCTACTTCGGGGCCTCCTGCAGTGTCTTCCTCTCTCCTTCCCTTTGCTTCCCTTCAATCTAGTTCCATGTCGCTTCTGACTTCCACTATGAGTACTAATGAACCTAACCCCAAGGGGTATAGGTGTTCATCACTCCTTTGGTGGAGTTGCCTTTGCTGATGTCTGTCTCAGATATCTTGCCTTTCCCAATGCCCATGGATATGAATAATACCTTAGTTGTATCCATTGTGGTTCTTTCATCCTCTTCCTTCGCACCTCTAGCATCATCTGTGGGGAGTTCATCTCCTCTGACGAAGGAAAAGGTGGAGTGTGATCCTTCTAGCAATGGGGGACATAAGAGGATCCCACCTCCTTCACAAGGTGGTCCCATGCTAACTTGTTCTGTCCTAGTGACATAACTAGTCCCAGCTTCCCTTGAGTTTGTCACCGCTCTCGAGTTGTTCGGAAAGCCTAGTAGTGAATCTCAGGTGCAGTTTTCCCCATCCATTAAAGTTAAACACGATGCCCCTATAGGGTGCATGTTTAACTCTGTGGATAAGGTTCTGGCCATGTTAGTGATCTTCATGAAAGCGCTGACCCTAGCTCCACAAGAGCTCGATGAAGGAGACCTTGCAGGGTCTTCTTCTTTAGCCCTTGTTGCGGGAGGGCTAGATGCTCCTCCTCTTAATGTCCCACCACTATAGGCTCATCCTCCTTCCCCCTATGATGATCGAGAGTGAGAAGCGGATGACCTCTTAGTCGATCAATGTTAGGAGGAGGCGCCTTCTTGATCTTTTGTGTGTGTGTGTGTTTTGTGATGTGTTCCCTCGTGATTTTGCTATGTGTGCCTGGATGACCCTCATCACCCCTGTTGGTGCTTGGATACAGGCATGGTTTTTGTGTCATAAACCTTCCTCTATTTGTATCATCATTCTTCCATATTTGTGACTTGGTTTTTGATACATTGGGGATGATGCAAAGCGTTGGGGGCATTTAGGCTTCCCTTCCATGTTGACCCAATTTTTTGTTTTTACTTTGTCTTTTCGTGCATTCTTCACATGGTCTGATATAGTAGGGGGTTGATGGCAGTTCATTTATATACTATTACTATACATACATACATACATACATACATACATACATACATACATACATACATACATATATATATATATATATATATGAGTAGTTTTGACCCCAAAATATCAGGCTACCCCTGTGCCCTTTGTTTGTGTTTTTCTCTTTTGCTTTCTCTTTATCTTTCTCTCTTCTTTGCTTAAGTTGTCCCTCTCATGTGTGACAATTCCTTTCTTCAACATTTAGATTTTTAGAAAATGCATTTATTTCCAACAAATCTTTTCTCAAAAATATTCACGAACCTTTCTTCAGAATTGCATTCTCAACTTGGAACCCTAACAGAACATGTTTCCTTCATCATGGGTTCATAAAGAAAGCACTTGAAAACCTTCCTCTGAAGCGGGAACAACTTTGGCCTTCCCCTCATGTGGGGGCATATTCTTCCTTTTGAATTCCTTGATGAAGTTAACATCTTTCAAAAGGATCCCTTGATGATGGATCAATTTGAGAAAGAGAACATTTGCTTTCGAACTGCGCGTCCCTTGAGTGGAGCCTTCCTTCATGACGGGTTCCTAAGGGACCCCTTTGAAAGTCTTCCAAATTATTGATGGTTTGCATGACTATACACTTACTTATCTACGTGGCCGCATTCTGACTCTGTGGAGTTTTCTTTCCTAGGTTTCCTCCATGCGAGAGCTCTTGGGGGATACCTCCATGTAGGTCTGAGATCCTATAGGGCACTTCCTTTGGGCTTCCTCCATGTGAGATATCTTGCGGGATACCTTCCCTACAGGTTTGTGGGTTTGTAGGGTGCTTCCTTGGGTTTCCTTCATGCTAGAGATCTTGAAAAACACCTTCCGTATAGGTTTGTAGGTCTGTAGGGCATTTTCCTAGCTTCCTCCATGTGAGAGATCTTGGGGGACATTTCTCAAGTATCCTCCATGTGAGAGTTCTTGGGGGACACCTTCCTTGCAGGTCTATAGGCTTGTAATACGCTTACTTCGCGGGGCTTCTTTCATGTGAGAGATCTTGGGGGTTGCCACATTGCAGGTCTATGGGCCTGTAAGACACTTTCTTTCTTCAACTTCATAGTTCTAAGAAGCTATGGAGTCCTTTGTTTGCTCTGCACCTTCAGGTTTTTCAGATCATGGTCTGCTTCCTCGACGGTTTAGGTATACATTTCTAACCTTGTTCATTCTTCAATCTACTTTACCAAAGCACTCATCAGTATTCATGCTTGCTAAAGTGGGGGATAAAATGTATAGAAGTGAATTTGAACCCATTATGCAAATTCCCCTTTTTCCCTTCTCCACTTTAGAAAACCAAGTTTAGAGGCTTAATTACACTTAATCCCACTGCCGTCATTCCACTTGGTGCCTATTTTGAGTTTCAGTGGAGGAATTTTTGTCAAGGACGCCTTTGTGGCATGTAGACATCTGCACGGCACGTGTACGTCCTTGGAAGATTCTTGTGGCTAAACCTGCAGAGGCATTACACTTCTCATTGGCAGTCGAATTGTACTGCCCCCTTCGGCTGACTGACCCAAATATGGTCATTTTCTTCAGCTTTCCTTCAAATTTCCTCCTACATGCATTCCAACTTCTACAGAGCTTCTTCACAACTTATTTTGCATTCTCTAAGCTTTCAATTCATCACTCCCGAAGAATTCAAGCACTTTAGCAACATTTTTGCACTCCATAGCAACAATAAATTCAATCCATCACTTTAGTAGAGCAAGTGTGGGACAACACTATTGCAGCAGAGGATCAAGTACTCTCATTCTCTCCTCCATTAGCCTTTAATGCTCTTAGTGGAGGTGGTAAGCTTCCCACCCCTCTCCTCTATTAGTTGGTTGAGTAAGCACATTTACTATTTTGTAGTATTTTAGTGTTCTTTATTACATTACTTTCTTTATTATACTAATTTTCTTGGTTGTCCATGGAGTTGGAAACACGTAAACGGGGTCTGACTGAGGTAGGTCCCTATACAACCACCCAACAATTTTCCTCCTCTTTGTGTGTAGGTGGGTGTGCTTCTAGGAGCTAGTTGGAAAACAAATTCCTTTGTGAGATTATTCTTGCCACCCTAACTCTTGCATATTTACTTTATCATATTAGAGCATATTTTTTTTACTTAATAACATTATTTTGGCCCTTTAGTAGTAGCTACTTAGGCCATTAGCTTGTTTTCCTAAGTTCAACCTTGTATCTTTAGTTGTCTGGTCGTACAAATGCCAATGCACTTAAGAGACAATAGTGTGTTGTGCTATCGTCTCATGACCACACTTCTATCTTCAAGCAGAGAGCTTCCTAAGGCATAATGTTGAACCCAAAAACTAGCTTGCCTAGACTTGTCCTATATTTTGGTTCTAAAGATTGATTGAAGGACTTTATAGTCCTCATCATTCTCATCCTCCATTTCCTAACACCCCATTAAGCTGAGGTAAGTGAGGGCATCCTTCCACTCTTGGACCTCCATGACCTGGGGCCTTGAACATGATTGGTCCCCCTCTCTTACAGGTAGCAAAATAAATAGCACACTGCATACTTCCCCCCATTGTGGCACTCTATTTCTTGGAAAAAAAACATTTCATATCTAGGGGGAATGTCTACCACTGTGATGCTCATTAAGAATTCCTTCTTAGGGTGTGCAACAAGCCTAAAGGCTACTTCTTTTATGACTCCAATTATTGGTACATTCTTGGAATCCATGGCATAACATTTTCCATATGCTCTATTTATTTGTAATCCCATTTCCTTCATGATATCGACTAGCATAATGTTGGATGAAGCTATAGAACCAATCATACAATTCTTCACCAACTTTCCATCAATAATGAGAGTTACATAAATGGATCTACCTGGGTAGAACAAGCTGTAATGGTGATACCCAAGTAAATTTGAGGGATATCACTGATTATCCCTTCTACATCTTCATCTTTCAATTCATTTCTACTCAATTTAGGTAGAGTAGACACCCTTTTATCATCACAGGCTATAGTTGCGCCATTGATAAGGGCAACTGCTTGTTGCTTTTTTTCATCTATCCTCATCATTTCAAGTAAAGGGACTATAACTTTTACTTGTGATAGCAACTGAAACATGTCCAAAGAAGTGTATTTAGGCAAGTCATAAGATATCATACCTTGTTCACCACTTTTATCCTTCAGTTGCTCACATTTTTCCTTGATATTTTGCTCATCATTTTTTTTCTTGTTCAATTTTTTTGCTTCTAATTTTTTGCTTTCACAACTAGAGAAACAATATTATCACCAATATTTGTTACTTCATTTTTCTTGGCCCATATCTTAGTACCCTTATTTTCTTTAGCTTTAGCCTCATTCAATTTACTTTCTGCTTTAGACCCTTCCTTTTCTACATTCCGCTCTTTGATGAATATATTGCCATCCTTACCTTGATCACCATTCACAATCCTATTCCTTAAATGGTAGGTACTCTTGGCTTGTGCATCTATTGTAGCTATCAATCTTTCAACCTCTTCATCTGATGGTATTCTAAGAAATACACTTGGCTCATTTGTCTCGAAAGTACAAAAATTATGATCCTTTTCACCATCTTCATCAAAAAGAACTTGCCACTGGTAAGCATCTGCTTTTTATTTCTGATTATCAACAACTACCTCATTTGATTCTTCATCAGAAGAACATTCACCATCTGAAAAATCTAACCTGTTCATAAGCACATGTATTTCTCCATCATTTTCATAGGATGAATCATAGTTACTAGGTGCATTCTACTCCTCTTCCAAGGATTTTGCTATCGCACATTGGAAAGGAGAATGTGGCAATCAACAAGATATGCACCATGTGGCTTCATTAGTAAAGTTTGTAGAATTATTTCGCAATGGATCAGGAGGAACCTTACTTTGTACATTCTTCTGGTTACTTTGAACTAGCTTACCATTATGCCAATTGGTATTGTAAGGGTGATCCTACAATCTCGACAACCTTTCATTTCTTTGAAAATTTTGTCTCATTTCCCAATCCCTTCTTATTCTTTGTGATCTTATAATTTATATCCTTTAAAGAGCGCATCACCTTATCCCATTTATCTTCATAAATAGATCCCTTTTCTTGGTGATCCTTTGGGTTCTTTAAAATTTTCACATCATCTCTCCTTCCTACCTTACCTGAGGCCCTTCTGTTACTTTCAATATGTAATGCAGTTTTGAAAGCCTCCCTCAAATTTTAAGGGTCTTTGTCTCTCAAGTGATAACTCATATTTGAATAAAAAACATTACAGTAGGTGACCAAAAAAACCTGATCATTTGGCCTTAGATTAACTAGGAGTCTATGCATTCATTTCTAAATTCTAGTATTGAAGTCTGAAACCATTTCATTTTTATCCTTTTGAAATATTGTTAAATTCATTAAGCATGAACCTAGGATCTATTTTATCACCATATTGTTCCTTGAATAGTCTTTTGAACTCTTCCCATGTCCCAATACTAGCCTCTTGTATCCCTCTATACCATTCCCTTGCATCCTCAAATAATGATTTCATAAACAACTTCATAACCACATATTCAATTTCACAATCATCTAGTAGATTCAAGAAGGTCCTCAAATGATCTTCTCTAGATATGACATTGTTTCCAATGAATTTTTTCAACACAATCCTTATGTCATTTGAGATGGCATTAGGACAACCGGGTATCCAATCAAAACACAACTGCCTATATCTTTCTAATTGTAAATATCTTCTATGAAACTAATTTTCTTGATTATTATTGTGTCTATCATTTCCACTGCCTCCCATATTTTGATTCCCTTTCCGATTAACATTTCTGCTACCAGATTGTGTGTGTGTATGCTCAATTTTACTTGCACTTTGGGGCTGGGAATATGGGATGAAATAACCTATATGAGATGAGGTATTTAAGTTAATCGTTGGTGTGGGTTGAGATGAAGAAGGTGGTGGATCTTGTGAGCTAGAGGCTGCATAGTTTCCACTAAGACATGAAGACTTTAGGAAATAAATCTTTCCTTGCAATTCAACATTAGTGGCCAATATCTAAATTCTCTCCAATTCCTTTTTCAAATACTCATTCTTCTTCTTCAAATTAAGCTCCAATGTATTTGATGCATTAGTATAGAAGCATTTTGGGATGATGCACTTTCATTAATGACCAATTTTTTCACAAGATTCTTCCCTTTATCAACAGTTTGGTATTGAACATTTGAGGTATTAGGTTGACAACTGAACTAGTAACAGTGGAACTAGTCTAGGTAGTGGTATTGGTATTTTTTATGGGAACACTCACAATATTACTACCAAGGATTTGGGTGACAACAGGGATGGTGATGGCAAAAAAACAAGTTCAAGATCTTCTTGATTCAAGAGTTTCTTCCTTTCAACTTTTATTTTTAACATATCCCTTTCTTAAACGAAATTTCTAATTTTCTCTTCTCTCTCCTTTTCCCTTCTAATCCTTATTTCTTCTTATTTCCAAGCCTCCCTTTGGATCTCTTAATCTCACTAAATACATCTTCAGGTTTAGGTAATATGATATCAGAATCATAATTGTCAAACATATCTATACACTAGTAGAATTTGGCAAATAAATGACTACGTGACTAAAAATACGACAACTAAAAATGACTAAATTATTTTAATTTTTTGCAACATAGCTATAAATGACTAAATAAATGATTAATTTGATCCTCGGGTAAAAAACACAACTAAATAATTAGTCACATAAGTAAAAATGACTAAGTAATTAGTCACACAAATAAAAATTAGACAATTATGAGTAACAATATTAACATTAGCATTTATTTTTGGTCTATATTACTATTATTATATTATCAATTTTTTTTTATGTTAACATAGATATAGTTTTCTTTTTCCTAACCTATCCAAAGATCAATTAAACTATGAGTTTTTTTATAAATTAATTTAATTTGATCTATATAGAAATATATTAATTATTAATTATAATAATTTCAGACATATATATATATATTTTGATACGCAAGTTTTGATTTATATATTAATGAAGGAGAGTACAATCATTTGCAAACATAGGAAATGATTCCGCCATTAAGCACCAAGAAAACCCAACCCAACAACATGTTCCAAAAAACCCTAGAGACAAGCCAAAATGAGCCAAAACAGGAAACCCAACCAACTAAAACTGATTAAAATAGGAAACCAGCCTTCCATAACCCACCACTCTACCACCTAAGTCGACAACCAACCTCAAAGGCCAGAAAGGTTTGGCCCCACCTATAAATAGACATAACCCGAGCACCCAAAATTCACACAATGGCCATTAAGAGGCCCAAATTACAAACCACACAACTTGAGACTACCATTGAACCAGAGAAAGGAAACCTAAAATTACCAGAACCATCATCAACAGGAAATACTCTCATAGAAAGTTGTTCAAAGCAACAAAATATTCGAAGACCTTTACGCACTCGACACCACCCGCCGCTAATAGACCGAAGAATTTCTTCAAGAATTCGATAGCCTCCACTGCCACCATTCTGTGTTTGCTCAACGCCAGACCGCTCAAGTCAAGAAGGAATGGAAATAGCTTCACAACTTCATCCAATCCCTGAATAATTGCGAAGTCACTCGGCCTTGGAACACCTCTGCCTTCCACAACAAAGCTCAACACCTCATCTAAACTGCCCACTAGGTCCTTTCAAAACATTTTTACCAACAACTGTTTAGCCTCAGCCTTAGACTCACCGTTATCTAGAAGAGAGGCCATGAACCGAGAGGAGATGTGAAGGTTGTCTCTTCTGAACTCCTTGTTGGCCAAATGGCCAACTCCCAGGATCATTTTTGTCGCCACCAAGACCAGCAAATCCTTGTTTGTGAGAATCTGCTTCAACCTTTGGTCTTTGATTTCTCTAAAAGAGGCTTGTCTAGCCGATGATTTTAGAGAGATTGGCGTGTCCGTCCCAAACTTCACCACTCCATCCATAGAGACCTCGATGATGAAGCGAGAGCACTTCGTCATGAGCGCCACCACTAGAAAAAATAAAGTTTGCCACTAAAACCACCATGAACCAAACGAAGTTACACAGATGAATGAAGGAAAGAAAATAAACTACCAACTTAAACACTGTAGCTTAATTACTGCTAGGTACAAATCCTCCGCCACCCTTACTAATGACTACCATCCAAATGTGCCACGCTTAATCCGTATTAAGTGAACTCCAAGTAATGATGCCTACAAAATCCTTGAGCTCAGGGAAGATCAATGTCACCTAAGCCATGTGACCGACATCCTTGTCACACCCTTCTACGTCCCCCTTAACCCTTTCCATTCTGCCACCTTGACACCCAACTGGCCCTCCTAGCAAACCAATGCGGAGAAGAAATAAAGAAAGGGGGGAGGGGGAGCCCACCCAACCTCCCACAATTTCATACATATATTTAATATTTTGTATTCTAACCTATATATTTTTATATTTAAATAATAATAATACAACCTATATATACTATTATATGTAATTTTTAAATATAATTATCTTGTATATAATTATATAATTTAATCTATATTATATAAAACATATAATATATTAATTATATTTTGTATTAAATAAGAATATAATAATTTTTAATTAATAATTATAAAAATGTTTTATATATAATAGTTTTGTTAGAGAATATAATATATAATAATAATTAATAATATAATTATATATTTATAATTATTTTTTTATTATATAAAATTTAATATATACTTAATTACATAGGATAAAGGATGCTTTAGTTATATATACACATTTGAATTTTAAAAATATAATAAAATTTTAAAAATTCTATTTTAATAAAAAAATAAAAAATATTTAGTATAAAAATATTAAATTTTTTAAAGAAGTTTTCATTAAATTAATTTAAATATTAAAATATTAATATCTTTAATATAAAATGATTCGAGTTATAAATTTTTAAGTTGAATATTAATAAATCAAACATAATGTTAAACTTAAATATGTTCATTATTAGGATCTTTGTCGTAATTTTTATTTTAATAAACATACTCTTAAATCCTCACCAAAACCAGCTTGTCAAATTGGAGGAATGAACAGTTAGGACAAATTTGGAGGAGGGGAAACCAATAGTAGTGAGGAAGAAGCAACAGGGAAACACGAAAAACAACTGAAAAAATGGCAAAAAATGATGAATGATTGAGATTTGAACAATAAAAAAAAATGGCAGAAAATGATGAACAACTGAGATTTGTTTAACTACATTGAATGTAAATTTCATGTCCATCTCAAAATGTGCGCTTATTTTTATTCATTCATTATGGCTCCAACTCCATAATGCTCCTTACTCTAAAATTCCCGGCTCCACCCCTTATCACTTTTGCAAAGGCAATTTTGCAGTCTTCGAATGGTCTTGGCATTGGATGCATTGCGAGAAATGGGTCAACACTAGTAGTTTCTCTAAACTCATCCATTTTGGGCTCTAACAAGATTGTTGGGAGCCTCCGTCTAGCTTTTGGGTCCTCTACAAATGTCACACTCTGCCTACAACACCCAATTGCTATGCGTAACACTAAGTTGATCTTTTCATTAGCAACGACCAATTCACATTGTCTTTCATTATTGATCCATTAATTCACTATGAGAAGGTTGATCTTACATTTACGCCCCTAACCACACATTTTTGGTTGATATCACATTTCTTCATGCAAGCAATGCAATTGGTTGTTGATTTGGTATTTGCTATTTTATATTGTAGGCAGGCCCATGATCATCTTTTACAAGGCACATATTTCCTATTTTGTATTGGAGGTCTGTGATTTTCTTAGCAAGGAATGGATTTTGTATTGTAGGAAGGCCCATGATATCCTTTGCAAGGTGTGGATTTTCGATTGCGAAGTGCGGATTAGGATGTCAGAAAGGTGTCAAATTAAACACAAGAGAAACATGCACTATTCATAGAAATTTGGGTGTGATTTGTTGAGGTTAGCATTTACCCAAAAGTTCAAAAGTGGTGCGATGTTATCTCTACGAAGAGTGGCATGATGATTTTTGGGGTCATTTGAGTTAGTCATAGCTTTGGCCTAGGGCCATTGAGATGGCTTCCTTTCAAAAACCCTATTCTTATCTTTTTCCTATGTTGCATTTTCATTTTTGCAGATTGCTTCCTTTTGTGGAGACAGGTGGGTGAAGAGGCATGAGGAGATTGCTTCCTTCACAAATTGTACCAAGGTTCTGTTTGTTTTTCATGTTATTATCTGATATGCACAGAAAATTATTGAACAATATGGATTATTTGTAAGGTTCTATTTTAGTTTCTTTTGCATTGAAACATGAACTTATCTTTGTCATGATCTTTTAAGTTTTAAATAGATGAATGATGTGAGAACAAGTACTAATTCTTTGTTTCTTCTTTGTCATGTTCCATGTGCTCTTAGTTAAAACCCTCTTTCTCTTCCTTCCAATCTTTTATATTTTTCACTATCAATTATAAATTTATTTTCAAACTATTCTTTATCCTTATTTTTCTTAACTATAATTTTATTCATATTATTGCTGTGAAATTCCTTACCATCCCACTTTCTTTTTCATATTTCAAAGTTTCATAAATAGTTTAAAAATATTAAAAAAATTTGAGCTCTCAAATTCTTTATTCATAAATACATAAGAGTTCAATATCCAATCTAGTTATAATAACCTCCTTTGGATGGATTGTAAAATTTAATTTTTGATTGTGGACAGGTACAAAGCAATGAGAAAATGTAAAACCAATGCCTTACTCTACCATACAACAAGCAAAATTTAAATGTAGGAACAAAGAACTTAATCTACAAAAAATTAGGAGCCTTGATCAAGAGTGTATTCCATTACATAAGATTTTAAGATGGTATAAAACAAGTAAAAAGAAATTTCCAAGCTTTGTTTACACATTTTATATATAGCAACCCTTTCTATTATTTTCTTGCATACTAATATACCCCATTTTCTCTTGCAACAAAATATCCAACACAGGGTATTGTTTCACATAATTTTGCATTAATTTGATGCATTTACAACCCAACCCATGTGCAATAGTGGCATCACAACAAAATTTCAATGACATCTTCTCTTGGTTTGCAATTTCATAGACTAGTTATTGTAATAACATTCTCCAAACATAGGAGTTTACATACACATCTAAAAGCATTAGTTCATAAATGACTAAATAAATTATGAGTATCATGACTAAATAAATGACTACTATGACTAAATAAATTACTAAACCATGACTAAATAAATGACTACAACGACTAAATAAATGACTACCATGACTAAATAAATCACTACCATGAATAAATAAATGACTACCATGACTAAATAAATGATTACCATGAATAAATAAATGACCAGTTAACACCAATCAATGACTAAATTAACAACTAAATATACTACCAAATTGATCAATCAAAACAACCAATAAATTAATAAAAATGGTTTAGTCATGAATATGGTCACGTTATAAATGATTGGAAATAAACTACTAATGGTCATGTGACCAAGCTTAGTCATTTATATGCAATTTTTAGTAGTTTTTTTAGTCATTTATTGGTGTTTTTCCACTAGTGATAAGATTGGGAGTGGTGTCAATAGATCTAGTTAATAAATCTAATACAAAGGAGAATAGCCATTTGTGATTGAAAGAGTAGTGCCAATATCCATAGCATTAGCAGAGGCAACATCATTCTGAACACTTCTACTTCTATCCCTTCTTTGTGTAGGCCTAGATTGATGTATACTTACAACATATTTATTTGTAACATTTTCTTCATCATCATAATCAAGACCTAACAAATTTTGTTGGCTTTCATGACTACTACTATAAGAATGTGCAATTTCAAGAGTAGGATGTGGACTAGACTTACTTGCATTTGCATCTTTCTACTTTCAGGATTGATTTGTAGTTTTCAACAATTCTCCCTCTAATTTCTCTTCAAGATGTTTCTTCATGTGCACTCTGGTTCACCTCATCTTCTCTACAACTTCTCTTCTTTGTTATTCTCACTTTCTTTGAATTATTATAGTGCACCGGAAAAGAGACTCAGAGTTTCCACCCAATTTAATGGGAATTTGAAAAATATCTATAAATCTTTTGAACAAATTTGAGAGAATTTTCAAATACATAGAGTGCTTAGACAAACCTATGACAATGTATATGAAAACTTACAATGACATGCAAAGATAGCTTGAAAATTTATTTTACTGACTTCAAATTGACAAATGATGAGAAAAATTGAGGGATTCTTTCATGACTGGACACAAAACTTTAAATTTATGACTTTGACTTCAAAAGATCTCAAACTAGAGATTTTACACAAGTTATTCCATGACAAAGTTGCCAATCTGTTGGAGTTTTTTAATTACCAAGCTAATCTCACAAATAACCTATAGATTTTCCATTTCCAATGGTTAGTTACTTGGAGGGATTGGCCAACGAATAGGTGAAAGTTGCAACAAATTTCCCTCTATACTTTGGGCTCTGCAAAACCTAGGAGGGTGATCCCATACACAACAATTAAGATACTCCATGATAATCTACCACATTCATTGTGAATAACATATATATTATCTTATTTTTTATTTGGAAGATAAAAGATTTCAAAGATCTGGCTAATCCTTTACAGCATCTAACATTCTAAAGCGAGAGAAAATGAAACTACATGAAACTTCCATGAATTAAACTTCAACTGAAATGAAAATTTTTTGTTTGTTCTTTTAAAATGTGAAAGATCCTAGAACTTGCAACTTTAGAAATAGATTCTAGATTGATGCCTTAATCCTAGGGCATGTATTCAAAATTAATGCAAATCATGATGCATAACAACATTTCAATCCTAACATTACAAATATTTTACAATACTACATTACAACATTGTACTCAATATCTTGAACCCACTCTTCTTACCAAATCCCTGCACACAAATACACAAACCTATACTTTTATCAAAGTATTTTAACCAATTCTTTGAATTTGAACATTGACAAAAGTATACATCCACTGGAACAAAAATGGATATCAAATGAAGGATCCTTATTCAATTTAATTAATAATTTGTGCAAAGTGTACAATAGGAGACAATTGGCTTCAAAATTATGACATCTTTGTATTCAAATGCTAGTACTATTATACAACATAGAATGCAAAAAATGCAGACTCAACAACCCAAACAAAGACTCAAACTCTATTCTCTGTACTTACATTACAAAATTCATTGGAAGATCAATCATTCCATGCAAATGGCCTTGAATTCCCTTTTATAGAACAAGGGAGCAACAAGCTTTGAACCAATTAAACTTGTCACATTTTCATTTGACAATTTCAAATACATTTCAAAATATGATTTCATTTTCTAGCTCATGGATGGAAAATTCTAAGGACAAATGTCATTATATTTATTTTTTGTAATCTTTGTCCTTTTTAAAAGTGCTTTGAGGCTGATAGTTGGTACTTTACCACTCCTTTTCTTCATTCCTCATGTTTTGAGCCTAGGAAAGTTGAGCTGTCAAATGAAGACAAAAACTTGTGTACAAAAGACAAAATCTTCTATTGTTGGAACTGTTATGAACCTTTGAAGATGCTGAGTGTGCATAATAGACAAAAATTATAGCCACATCACAATAAAAAAGTATATAAGTTAGGAATATCATTATATTTCTTATCCCAAGCATCATAATCCTCCTCTGAAGGCCAATTGAATGCCATGAACTCATCCAATTTGGTTCTATATGGGCCATATCTCTTGACTATCCGGTTATCTTCTTTGTCAAAGTCCTTTAAGAACTTGTTAGTGAGTGACAATTTGTCCATACTATTTTTCAACATAGCAATATCCACATCTCCACCATCACAAATTAAGACAACCTATGTGGCAATGATATTGTCCATTTGTGTTCTCCATTGTTCATATGATTTTATAGCTCCATAACCATATAGAATGTTTGGAAATAGGTTGAGATAATTCTCATCAAATTGTTGGAGCAACTCTTTAACCTTGTTCTCTAATGGATCTATTAATCACTAACAGTCAACAATTCCTTTTACTATTTTGTAAGTGGGTACTTTCTATGCTAGCTGATTTAACTCATGAGTAGAACCTACAACCATGCTCTTCAATGCACCGAGCCTAGGTACCCACATTTGCATCAATGGGATTGAAATTGACTTGTCCCTCTCAAACTTCTTTATTGCATTAAAAATTAAAGAATAGTTAGAGTGAACACTGTTCACTCTCTTGATTTCCTTTCCCAAACAATGTTCAAGCACATTCAAAAAAATGAGTACATTACTCCCCTCATATAGCTCAAATATCTCCTGAAATGCCCTCAATTGTCTAATCAAATCCCTTCTGCTTATTATTGCCCTAGGAGGAGGTGCAACTAATGTACTTGCAATAATTTTGCAAGTTTTCTATTTTCATCATAGGAAGTTATCTCCATGGATTGTGGGGGAGGTGAATGAACTAGAGGAGGTGGTGGAGAAGAGGGAGATGGAGAAGTGACTTTTGCTGATTTGACAACATCTCATTTTGCAATTCAAATTCTTCCAACCTCTGTTTATCTTTATTAAAGGAAATCAATAAATCATTGTATTTTCTAGTCTCTGCATCACATTTCTCTTGCAAAGACTCCACAGTTGCCTTAGTGAACTGTGCAACATTGACATTCAATGTAGCTACCTCAACTGTTGAGGTGTCTAAAACCCTTTTTACTATGCGACCATCTCTCAAGTTAGCATCATGATTTTCTACTTGAGGCTTTTTTGTGTTGGGGGCCAAAGTCCAAATTGCTAATGTATCCCACTATGGACTAAATGTTGACCCCTATAATGCACTCGTGGCTTCTTCATAGGTTGAAAATACTTGTGAGTCTTGTCTCATCACAATATAAAAAGCAATGAATGATGCTAAGTACCATTCCAGTAAGAGAAGCACACCACTTTCTCTTACCATCCTTCATTCTTCCTCGGGAGTTCGCTCCTTTTTTTTTCTCATTTTTGCTAACACCCTTGAAGCAATAACCTCCCTTGGCAATTTTGGAGACTTATCCATTTCCTCTTTCACATTATTTTCAAATTCACCCTTCCTTGTGGAACTGGTAGATATATCTCTCTTGGAGGTGATGGTATGTTTTGCATGATCTCCTCAGTGGTGACTACAACCTCCTCATTAGAATCTAGAGGGTAGTCAACCAACCCTACTGTTTCAACTTTCATCCTTTTTGGTGTGGATTCCCTTGGAGGAAAAGCAAGATCAATGACCTATTGAGGAGGTGACATTGAAGGTGAAGATGGTGGAAAATATGGTACAGGAGAAGGGGATCTCGACTCCTCTGATTGAGTAGGGGTAGCCATAGTTTGTTCTTTCCTTATAATCCCTTTTGGCCTTGAAAAGACTTATTTTACCTTTGGTGGTTGGTAGGTTGGCCTATCTTCAACCATGGTGCTTTCCCATTATCATTCTCCTCTATTTTCTCCTTGATCTTTCCCACAATCTTATCAAATTTTTACAAAATGGTTTCAATTCTCAACATTTCATCACCAATATCCATAAAAGTACACTTAAACTTGGGACCTTTTTCTTGCTTTGTTTTCTCAAGTTTTTCAAAAGCCAACAATTTAATCTTTCGATCTTCTACCTTTTGAAGATAAAACTCATTCCTGACGATATCCTCAGGGTATTTAAAGTTATTCTAGAATTTTCCCCCTTTGATTCTTACCTTCAATGTTGCAATGAAAACCTCTAAATCATGGTTTTTGGGTCTACAATTCTTCATCTTCAAAGGTGTAATCAAAGGAAGGATATTCTTCCACCCATCCCTAATTATAACAAAATCTAAGAACACATTATAGTTAGGGAAAAGAGTTCCTTTCTTCTGGCTTGCTAGATGTCTGTCCTCAACTTTTCCCAACTACCACATGACCTCCAAAAGGTCAATTCTGAGTGGTATCATTCTTCACAATACATGTGGGGTCACATTTGTGCCATACATTCTAAGAATTATACAACTTGCATAAGGGATGACATCCCCACATTTGTGATCCATGCCCAAATCATGTCTCCTTTCCTTAGGCCTCAAAAATTCATGTAAATCCTTAGGAATCTTTGGTATATCCCTCACCAGATATTCCTTCAACTTAGCAACAAATAAATTTTTAAAACCTACAACAAAACTTGAAGTCTGATAGTGCATGTCCAGGTGATGAGTCCACATCTAGACAAGAAGGCGTTCACCCCCTTCACCCCTCAAATCCAATAGCATGTCCCGACCAAAATCATTAATTCCTTTGGCCAAAAACATGTGGCAAAACAAAGAGTACCACCAACATCTTACCCTAGTTTCACCAACCTTGATGGATACCAATGCCTTATGAATGGAATCCGACTAGTATATAGCAAAATTATACTCTTTATTTACCATAACATTCTGATTATTGGCAGCCATATACATGAAAGCTATAGGAAGCCTTTGAGGAGGGTCAAACCCTATGATTTAGCACAAAGTGTGATTAGTCCTAAAAAATTATAACTCAAACATGTCAATTGGGAAAGGCTCCTTAACAACAAATGTGAGTCTCATTTTACTTCTTGCATTTCCCTTCACCATAAACATGGGCAAGATTATCACCCTATAAGTGCTCATGTTCTTCTCATACTCCTTTTTTAATGCCTCCAAGTTGATTGGTTCAGTGGAATTAGGGTTTAGCTTAAAAACATCAATTATCCCCTCTCGATTCAACTTAATCATCTCAACACCAGCCAATGACCTCACAACGCTAATATTAGGATCATAATTTGCAGCAATGGCCTTCAAAAGGTCAACATTCGGGTACACATTAGGGACTGCTAGTTTCCCCATATCCAAGACCCAACCATTGTAGCTTGGAACACTAGCATTTCTTTTCCCAAACTAGTATTTGAAAATTTCCCATCCTGAAATATGTTACATCTCCACATCTTTGACATCATAATGATTGTTTAAAATTCCCTTATCTATTCCCGAACCTTGAAATATAAGTTTTTCCACATTTTTATCATTAGTTGAGTTGGGAATTTAGGAAAGAAAGCCCTCATGGAGGCCTCTTTTGGGGGTGGAACTAGAGGTCTGGGCTTTTGGTGGTGCCATTTCAATAACAAGGTATGTAACTAGGGTTTTTTGGGGTGGTTTAGGTTTTTAATTAGGTATAACCTAAACTAGGGCAGTTTGCATTCAACAAAATATAAGAAATGCAAACTAGACAAATTTTAAAAGCAAGCAATTACCCCAGGATAAAAATTATAGCATTAAACCTAGCAATATGATGCAATTCTATAAGAAATAACAAGGCAAAGTTAATTTGCAACTTACTATTTTTTGGACTTGTGAACCCTAATTCTTGTTGCAGAGAACTTGCTCTTCGTTGGAGTTGATCTTCAATCTCTTCTAGATGTCTTGGTAAATATGAATTATTCTTTGGATTCTTCCTTTATATGAAAACTACATTAATTATTTCCCTATGACATCTTTTCCACCATTAATCTTCACTCACGCGAACCATAATGACTTTATCAACTCCCTCCAACAACTTTGAATTTCATTCGTCAATTACTTGGTGACTTGGATTGATGGATGACTCAGATGGAGTCAAGAAAGTTTGAAAACTTGACTTAATTTTACTTCAACATTGAGCCAATGAAGTTTTTCCATGTGGAGAATTTCCTCCATTGTCACCACGAGCCCCACCACCCTTGGGAATCTCTGAAAGTGTTGACATGTCACTCCCCCACAATTCCACATGCATCTACTGGGAAGCAAATCAAGGGTTGTGAGATGGTGGGGAGAGTCACTAGATGCCACCACATGGCTTAACTTGTGCACCCTTTATCCTCCATTCCTTCATCTATACTTAGGAAAATTTAGGCATATGCTTAATCCTTTGCAAAATGGATGGCTCAAATTATATCATCTTTAGCATTACCTCTCCAGAAAAGACAACGTGCATTCAGTTACACACCTTTTAACCATCCTTAAGTCGCCCAAATATTCAATGAAATATTTCATTAACCTTTATATTTCTTTAGATGCTCTAGATGTTTCCACTTGGCAACTCCCCGCTCTCCCGTGTTGAGCCAAGATCCTTTGGAGGATCCCCCATGGGATGGCAAGGAACGGTCTTGATTTTTCCATGTGGCACCGTACGAGCTTTTGGATTAAGGGCCCACCACCATCATCCTTTAAAAAATTGTAGGGCCTATCATGAAGACTGGACATGTGGCATGATCTCACTATCTCACACTCCTTTTTCAATGAATATTATATTCATGCAAGATGGCGGGGAACAAATGAACATTGAACACCTGTCATGCGTGGGGCCAGGTTGAGCCTTCCTTAGGATTTTTTTATGCACGTGCTTTAATTTTTCACTTAAAATGGGGCCATCCCTTAGGCTGGCTTAAGGTTTTAAGACTTAATTTATCCTAGACCTAGGCTTAAAATGTTGAACATAATGTTTTAATATTTCATAGCCTGCAAGATTTAAGACTTAGGACAATATTTTAAATAGGGTCAAACCATTAAAGCTAGGATGTTGGGGATGGTTGATGGACGATGTTAAAGGCTTAAGTGATTACTTATGATACTAGGAACAAGTAGCAACATGTCAACGACCGAATATAAGAAAAAGCAAGGTTTAGCATTGTTAGGGTTTAAAGAGGGTTTTAGCCCTAGGATGAACCCTAATGCATGGAATTTGAGACCCTAGCTATGAAAAACTAGTGAAACTTAGGAATTTTGAAGTGTTTAGCAAGGAACCACAAAAAAATTTGAAGGTTCTTACTGTGTACAATGAGAAATATGGCACATTTTGGTTGGCCATGGGCAAGATCCACCTCTTCAATAAGTTTTATTTTCCTCTAGGTTTCAATTCATCATAGTTGGATGGGTCATAGAGCTTGTCATTCGTGAACACCAACCCCGTGATCTTTAGTAAGTTGATTAATATTTTTTAATGTTAAGGTGGGGTGATTATTTTAATGTGCATATGAAATATGTGATGTCTTCTCATTGGTTCTAGATTAATTTCATAGACAACTCATATGTGTCCAAAAAATATGTGAAATAATAATAATAATAATAATATTCCATGCCACTGTGTGGTAGGCGAGGTGGGACTATTTATGTCTTGTATATTGTTCATTCAAAGGTGGAAAAAACATGAATTTTTTTATTAGTTTAGGGGGATAATTTATATCTAAAATGGATTGTGTATACATATGTGAATGAGAGGAGGTTGTGTGTCTCCAAATGGTAGACTTGTGGTGAGCTTGACGTGTTTACTTTTCATGGCTCATATTTTCCAAAGTGTATAAGGGATAAAATATTAAGAAAATGATGTTCTCGCTTCTTAATTGTTGGGGGCAAGAAAGCCTTTGTGGGAAGTTTTATTTATCAAACATTTGTATCTTGCTAAATATTATAATGATTTGGATCTTATGGGGCCTAAATCAAGTTTATATATGATGTTGACCAAACCTTGAAGTTTGAAATGATTAAGATAATGGTGGCACCCATGTGTGTTCTAATATGTAAAGTGATAATGTTTATGGCTTTATTGGTAGGTTTTCTAGCACAATAATCCTCAAAGGAACAAGGGAAATTTATTAATTTGTAAATAAGATCTCCAAATAGTATTTTGGAAGCAAATTGTGATAGGCCATGATTTATGGATATGAAATCAGGAATCCCCTATGCCTTATTTTTTCAACTAGAGATAACTCAAAATTATTAATGTGATATCTAATAAAGTCATTTTCCTGAACAAAGTATGATTTTAGAATATACTTCTATGATCTCAAATGTTGTGTAGATTCCCATGAATTGTTATATACTATTTTAAAATCGAATTATGCTATAGGCTTTATGATTAACAATATCTAGATTTTATTTTTCTAAGAAATTAAGGGAAAAAATTGAGATTAAATGCATTTTTTTATGGTGCGTCCAATGAGAGCTTTATGATAGAGTTTTTTACATCACTTTTATTTTCATTTCAAGAGTTGATTGTTTCTATCATTGTACCCTTCAAAAATTAAATCATAGGTCTAGGTAGCTATTATTGTAAATTGGTAAATGATAGAGGTTGGTTGAATTGATGACTTGGCACAAGATGTTGTTTCAAATGTCATATGCTAATTGGACCTATGAATTATATTTGAAGAGTATATATGTAAATTATCTTAGTTTAACTATGGTGGTTAAATTAGTATTTCTTGAATTTTCTAGTTGTTCTACCTTCTAAGTGTAATAGATAACATGTCAAATATGAATTTCATACTCTATTTTTTATTTTCTTCATGTGTTGCAAATCTTCGATAAGATTCTCTTATGAAGAAATTTCTTCATAGACTAGATGTCTCCATAATTTCTTAAGATATTTTAGGGGATGAATGTTTGTCTTTGATGCTACACTTTCTAGCATGCTATTATAGTTGATTAGTTTATATTTGCAAGAATTATAAAAGCACTTAAAACATTTTGAGGGTTATTTTCACTAAAATATATGGAATATTTCATTCATTGGTGGATTTTTCAAGTAGATATAGCAATAAATATTTCTATATAAATTTAGGAATGTGCTTAATGAATATAAAACTAATCTTACAGGATTCTAAGCACTTGGTTCTACTTTTATTCTTGATTCATATTAGGAAAATATGCTTAATATTTACATTTTTTGTATTTGAATCTTAGGTTTTATTATGCCAACCATAGGATCAAGACACTGTTGTATGGTTACTGTTTTTTCCACCAAACCTAAAATTAATTCAAAACTATTAATTCCTTTCTCATTAGTTTGATCTTAGTTGTTATTTTAGTTATACATGAGCTATTATTGTGAATTGTTAAATATCTTAGGAGAATTAATATTGAAAACATTCTTAAAAGGTTTATGTTAGAATATGGTGGCTTGTAAATTCATTATCAACAAAAGTAATAAATGAAAGCTTGGTAATGGGGTTAACATAATTTTTTAGAGGACACGTTGATTGATTGATTATCCTTTGAGCAATTGTCAATGGATTAAACCTATTACAAAACCTTGTAAAAGAATCCTTTGTAGTAAAGTTAAATAATATATTGAGCAAGTGGAAGGAATCAAATTTTGGAAGAACCTCTCAACCTTTATCTCCTCTATGGACTTAGTGGGACCTATCACTAGGCTTCAAACCATGTTGTCTCTTTTTCACATTCCTCAATTTCTTAGTAGGGATGATTTAATTTGGAAAAAATATACTAATGGAATCTACATTTTTGCTTCATGGTTTGAGTCCTCGGGGAACCAAATTGAGTCTACCCCCTTTTGGTCCAAGCTTTGGATTCTACAAAAAATTCCCAAAATTAAAATTTTATTTTGGCTCTTGGCATATAATAAAATTCTTACTCTTGATAATCTTAAGAAAATATGTGTTTCTATTCCAAATATATGTGCATTTTGTGAAATCATAGAAGAAAGTTTCGCACACATGATGGTGGTGTGCTACTTTTATAGAGAGGTTTAGGTGATTATCCTTTCTCTCTTTCATTTTTTTTGGATTCTATTTAAGGAGTGATGAATCAATAGGTCCCACCCTCACTAAATCCTTCTTTAAAATTTGTGTGGTCCCTAACTCTTCCTCATGTTGTTTGGGGCCTATGGAAAGAAATAAATAATAGAATATTTTGGGATAAAAAATTTGTCCAATAGAGTGTACAATAGAATTGGTTTAGCAAATAAGGAAAATTTTATGAGAGGGGTTAAAGAAAATATCTCTAATGCTCAAAAGTTGGGAGTCTCAAAGTTAGATATGAAGATTTCCAAGGCCTAGAAGTATTGTATCTTTGACATCTTTTCCCCTTTAAAAGTGTCTAAAACTCCTATAAATAGTGTGGTTCAATCCTCCCCTCTTGTAATTGATGGTGATTCAAAAGGCAACCTATGAGTAGTAGGTGGTGATGGTATTGTTAGAGATCACATAGGTGATTAGTTCTTATGTTATTCATCTAGGTCAATAATCCATCCACTATGTTGAGGCTACTATAGTGTTCAATTCCATCAATTTGGTCTATCAAATAGGTTTTATAAAACTTATAGTAGAGGGGGATTCCTTGAATATTAGTAAACGTCTTCAAGGAAAGAAATCTCCTAGTTGGACTATATAAAAATTTATTAAAAATTCTCTCTTTCTAAGAAAATAAATTGAAGAGATTCACTTCCAACATGTGTTTAGGGAAGGGAATGAAAATGTTTCTTTTTTCAATAACTAGGTAGTCTATTATAAAGGGCTTGCTAAATGGAACAAAAAATACATCATACTGATAGAAGTCGCTAGTATGATCAATAATGAAGGATAGAATCATAATGTATATCACCTTGTAAAGAAAAAATAATAAAATTTATGTGAAGTTAATACACCTAACCTCTAATAATGGGTTGTAATTCACCAAGCTTGTGCCTTATATATAAAATTTTACATCCCAAGGTTGACTATTCTTTATTTGAACAAGTGCAAGAGTGCGTGCACAAAGTTGATAATGACAAATATAATCTCAATATGGTTGGTGATAATAATCATGTGGATCCCTCTTCCTACAATGAAATTCATAAGAACAAGACTATGTGGATGATTTTGGAAAGAAGGGTGATTTCCTATTTAGAAAGACTTTAGGGGTATGATACAACTATGGCCAAAGACTTTGTTAAAGGATTGAAGGATAGGAAAGACTCCTTATAAGATTTGGAATGTCTCATAGTAGAATATAATATTGCACATTTTATTAGGCTATCCATAATGGGTCAAAATCATTTAAATATAGGAGGGTGGGGGATGCTTCCTTGGTGAATTTCCTAAAGCTTAGAGAAAACTTGGTTAAACTACACTCTAGGTACACAAGGAATTCACTCAAGCTAGTTTGGGGAGAACTTGTGCATTGCATAATGAGTTATGTGATTATTGAAAGAAGATTTAAATATACTTATTGGTACCATTTTGTGGTTTTAAACCACTTTAGGCATAAAATGAGAGTGTCATTTGCATTCTAGCTTCTTTAATATTTAGATATCTCAATGAAAGGATTAAAAACAAGCTCCTAGTTTAACCTTGCTTCACCAAGGGTTGATTATCTTACTTGTAAATTTAATGAAATCTAAAAAATATAATATTAGAAGCCATGTAGTTGGTGCCAAGGATAGGGAGGTCAAATTAAATATATTTTTGAACTAATTTGATACATATTCTAATGATTCTCAACATTAATTGAAAACTTCCCTTAAGGACGCTGTGAAGAATGTAAACAATAATTCATACTTTAATGGATCATCCCTAAGGGAGAGAATTCCAAAGTATCAAATGGAGGAAGAGATTCAAAATTTTGAGTAATTTAAAATCCCAAAAATGGGTAAAATAAAGAGGGGCTCATAAGTGTTTGTGTGAACACAAATATTGCCTAATTGGTTCACCTCCTAAGTATGATTCACAATAGCTAGTTAATTTTACTTAGGGTTCTCTTAGGATCCTTATTTATTTTTGTCTCATGTCATATGATTGCGACAAATTTCATAATCATATGTTCGCTTATCCTCTCACCTTTCCTATATAAAAAGGTTGCATATATACATTATGTGGTATCATTTATTTTGAGTATGATTGTACCATTATTGCATCCATAATCAAGCAATATACTCTCTTGCTACTCTCTTGTGGAAGCTTTTTTATGTTTTTACATGTGATCGTAGGAGCCTGATTTTGTGTGTGAATCTTATATGGTATCAAAGCTTCAAATCTACAAACCCCTTCTCAGATCTAAGGGTGACTTAGGAAAGCTAGATTTTTTGGGTACATTTATAGGAAAAAAGGACCTCCCCATTGAGTCTAAAAGGTCTAGAAACCCCTATTTCCATATATGGAACTCTATATTTTGGAGTGTAAAAACATTTCATCATTTTTGGGGGTTTGAAAAATTATAAAAAACTAATTTCATATAGCCATATGGAATCAATATGATCCATACTATATGCCTCTGTCAAAGTTAGAAGAACTTGTTAGAACATTATCCCATTGATATAATATTTGAAATATTCCCTTTGCATCACATTGTGTTAGCCATGTATAGTTGTGTGTCATTTATTGACAAGCAAGGTATAATTTTTTAAGTTTTTTAATAAAAAAATTACATGTTGCATTGAGTTAGTGGTTGAAGCCCTAGTAGTTGGTTGCTACAATCTCCAATCCCTAATCCTTCCTAACCCAGGGGACTCAACCAAGGTGAGTAGAGTTTTTGTAACCTATAGCCACTACCTAGCCACCACCATCGATCAACACCTCCAAGCACCACATCTACCAATAACCACCACCTATATGACCGTCAACCACTATTTCTTACCACCTCCACTAGAATCTACTTCTCAAACCAACAACAATGTGTGTTAAGCCACTGTGGGTTTTCCAAAAGGGCCCCTAGGCCAATTTCATGCCATAATAGGGAACTTTTTTCATGAGCCATAACTTTTCACCCAAGTATCATATTTTGACTTCTTATATCATTTGAAAGGTAGTTCCAAGCAATTCATAGTGGTGTTGGTTATTTTTCTAATTATAGGTGCATTTTTTTGCTGATTGAAGTCTAGATTCTCTTTTTGACCTTTAATCTAATAAATTTTATCTCGTTTATCCATTTTTTGTGATTCTTGCGGTATTAAAAAGTTATTTAGGAGATCATTAGATATATACATACACTTTTTATAGATTTAGTACTAGGTATCTTTTATTCAGTTTATTATATATTCTCATTGCGATTGATAACTTGGACATATTGACACCTAGAAAGGTTTAGTATTTTTTTAGGGGGGCTTCATTTTCAGTATTGATCATATTGGAGAGATTCTAATTTATGTTAATGGTTTTATCTATATGTAATTTGGATATATATCTAAGTTCATTTATCTGAACATCTTGAAAAGGGAAAACTATAAGAAAATGAGAGATAGTATATTGAAACATTGGATTCATATTTTTCCACATTTGTGTGGTCTTGTTCCCCCACCAAGTAATTTTCATATAAATTTTATTTGGATAGTTAAAAAAATATTGTGGGATTGATTTTTCTACATGTTGATGATGACCTTAGAGCATGCCATTACACACATTGAGTGTCCTCATGTTATTTGGACTAAATTTTGGGAGATACGTACAAATCATGACACACATCCATTCCTAAATGATCTTCTTTCAAATTTTCTTGTACCTCTTGATGATTCAAACAATATACCATTTAAGTATGATACTATTCAAGAGCTTCCTTCTTTGGAAAGCATTGAATCTTTAGATAATGAGGATGATGAGATTTATTTAGATTCTCCTTCTCATCCTATAGAGATAGTTGTTGATTCCTCAATTACTTCATTGATTCCTTATGAAAAATCATTGATTGAGACTCCTCTCATTCTTTCTTCTTGAGAGTTTAGCTCAATTTAGCAGTATCATCATAGTTTTTCATATTCAACTTTGTGGGATGCTTACTTGATAGGTACTTTAATTTTTTTTTTGAATCTTATATTTTAAATTGGGAGGAAAAACTTGAGGATATCTAGTTCCTCTTTGATGGAAATTATAGCACAATTGTTATCATATTATCATTGTCTTTGGATATTGTTGTTCATGAGTTTCTACGTAGTCTTGATTTGTGTTGGGTGAAAATTATGTAATCAGCTTTTCGATAGATTACACAACTTGGACTTCAGCCACAGCTATGTGAGATGTGAATCTCTCCTCTCAGAAAGGGGAGGCGCCCTTCTTACTGCTAACAAAAGCGATAGTAAATCAAACAAATAATTACAAAATGTACACAAAATTCATGAAGTGGGGGGGGTGTGTTACATTCATCCTTCTCTCCTTTTTCAAAGAAGATGTTTACAATGCTTCACCATTGGAAGTTTAGAATTCTTGATAACCTTAAAACTAACAACTAGCAGTAATACCAATATCTCTATCTTGTCAAAGCAAAGCGTAGAGATACCAGAAGTGATTAAATAACAAAAAAATAAATTAAAAAAGGGAAAGCTCACGAAGGCACAAAGTCGTTCCGTAGCTTTTTCAGTGTTGGATCCATGCAAAAGTATCGTTTGTTAGGTTAGAAGCACAAAGTCTTATTAGACGCAGCAATTCCTCAAATCAGCATGAACGATTACAAGCACAAAGTCTTGTAGATCATTCAACCAGAACATGCAAGAGCATGAATGATTACAAGCACAAAGTCTTGTAGATCATTCAACCAATGATAAACAGAAATAAAAATGCAATCTAAATAATAAATGTAACACAAAGTTTACATAAACTACTTAGAGTCCTTCAGATTCTTCAAACTAATTACTACCAAATACGATCAACTCACAAAAGTATCGAATCCAATGCAAAGTTTGGCTTGCAATCCTTCTCTTTATTAATCGAATCTCATTCACAAAGCATAAACGCAAAGTTTCACAAATTTGCTTCAAAAAGGGCAGCACTTCGTTGCAAAACACTAAAGGATAATATTACAATGAAAATCCCTCACATTATATAGAAAGAGGGATGAGCAAAATAAGGAAAGAGATTGAGAAAATCAGGGAAAGTTAGGTGAGCGATTTTAGGAGATCTCACCTAACTTTGACCAAAGTCAAAGTGTAATTTGTTTTGAAAATATTACATCTTTGGACTTGGTGTAATTACAATTTACAAAATGACATTCGAAAATGTCGAGAAATATTTACAAGATGCATAAAGGGAGGCACCGGAAATGTCTAACACTGGAGAATAGGAAGCTTCTTCATGTTTCTTTGTTTGGGCGCGGAGTCTTCATACTTCTTCCTGGTCTCCTGCATGAACTTTTTATTTGGAAGAACCAAGATCAAAGGACATCACCTTCGGGATCACTTGATGAAACCTGGAGAGAAACTGCAAGGATGGTGAATCAACAGGCGTTAGCAGAAAAAGCAACATTGGGAAGCGCGAAGCGAGCAACAATGTCGAGCAAGCATGAAACGGAGGATGATGCACAGAAAACGATGCACGAAGTGGAAAAAACAAGGTTTGGAGCAAAACTGGGAAAAATGGAAGTGTTTTAAGAAAAAACTGGGAAAAGTGTAAGGGCGCTAAAATTCAGCGCTCTTACATCTTTTGGGAATTCAGACTTTGATGCAGGGGCGCTAAATTTTAGCACCCTTGCACTTTTTAGAGTTAGAAAATATTTTGACATGTTCAACATGTTAGGGTGCCAAAATTCAGCGCTTCTGCATCTCTGGCATTTTTGGGTAAAACAGATGTAACGGTGCATGACAACGGCGCTTGGGGTTTGCAAATTGTTTTTTTTGCATGGAGTTGCCATTGAAATTAGAGAATAAAGAGAAAGCAAGGGTAACAACTTACAAAGATGAAACGCAAAAAATGCTGGAGAAGAACTTCGAATTTCCAAAACACGTGATTGCAGCTTGAGAAGAACTCGCCCAGCAAGAAGAAAAGAAGAACAAAGACCATAAACAATGAAAATGGCGAAATAAAACACTTTTAAGTGAAAGAGAAAATTGAAAACCTAACTCAAGTCGAGCAATAAATTTAGGCACGAAAAGTGGCACGATTGACGAAAAATGCAAAAATCATGAAGAAACGCGCCAGGGCCAGAAAAAGTTTAAGTGTCAAGAAAAAGTGTAATGGCGCTAAAATTCAGTGCTATTACATTTTCAGAAATTTCACTTTCATGCAGGGGCGCTAAAATTTAGCGCCACTGCACTTTTCATACTTAGCCAAATTTTGGCTTCAGAGCAGGAGCGCACTTTTTCAGTGCAACTGCATTTTTCGCGATTTGATAAGTACGAACAGTGAGACTTCGCGAAGGAGCTCGTTTCGAAGGTCTTCGTGAGGCGAACATGGGGGAATGCTCGAATTGACTATTCGAGGCTTTGGAATGCATTTCAAGGTGGTTTGAAAATCACTCTGTTATGCGTACTTGAACTTCATGAATCCTAGGAAACGGACAAGTTTTGTAGGGGGGTTATCTGTGGAATGAGCGCTGCTAGATTCCGTGATAACAGCTGGCTCCTGCTGTGGATCTTCCTTCGGTTGTTCTTTGAAAAGAATGAAGGAAGAAGAAATCCAGAATTCAAGTGCCTTTATCCATCCATTGGGCTTGGAGTCAGGCGACGACGATGATAGAAAAAATTAACAAAAACAAGACGCAAACTTATGCAAATGCACTTATTGAAAAGGGAAAAACCTACCTAATTAAAACTAGCCATCAATGAAATATTCTCAAATGAAACCATTCACAGGTTCAACAAAATAGCTGCCTTTCTTCAACAGCTTGCAAGGCCTTCCATGATCATTAGCAGCTACATGTAGATGAGGTTGAAGCATTGCTTCATGAAAGAGATGAACAGGTTCAGCTACCTTTGAAAATATTATGGATATACTACTGCTCCAAAATAAATCATTGAATCCAGGCTGCTCCTGTGCATCTACAAATATATCTTTAGCTGCATCCTCGAGTTTATCTTCACGCTCAGGTGCAAGTGGAACCTATGTCTTCCCATTGGCCTCCAACCAAGCAAGATGTCTTATGTGACATTCCCTTGATCGGTCAAAGATTGAATGCTTCTTACCAGTTGCTACCTCAACAAGTGATTCATCAACCATGGCAACCTCATGCTGATTGAGATGATCTCCTTCATGTGACTCAAATGAAGATATGACTGCATTGCATACCTCAATATGATTTTCACCATCCTCAGACTTGGGAAAATCTGAATTATTTATAAGAAGGTCCTCACATGACACAAATGCATTCTTTTCAACTTGATTGAAATCTGCATGCATGTCCATCTTTTCAGATCTCAAGAAAAGATTATTTTCATTCACTTGAACTTCAACAAAATGACTTTCATCATTCTGCTCTTCATCAATGGCTTTCTGAGACTGCATAAACCAGAATTGGGAGTCGCCAGCTATGTCTACTTCCTTTTCTCAGAAGAGAACAGCGAGATCACTTGGATCAGAGTCAGGATGCTTCATTGCTCCTTTTACTAATGGTACCTCAAGAGCAAGCCTCTTTGGAGGTGAAGATAACTTGTGTTGATTACCAACAACAAAATTATGAGTAGCATTTGAAATTGACCTCCTTGGTACATCCTTGCAAGGCACAGAAAACATGCCTTGAGCTAACTGCTTTTTGAGGTCAAATAGCTTTCTTCAGATTCATCTGAGTCAATTTTTATTTGCTTAGCAAGAATGAGATCATCTTCAATTTTTGTCGCCAAGGTCTGCACAACTGCAAGAGTAGCTGGGGGTGCTCTTCTCAATAGGAAACCAACCTCAGGCACTTGAGCATTTACAAAGAAACATTTCAAATTCTCAGCTGTAGGTTGAGCAACAGTTGGAATTCTTCGTGTCAACTTGTTGAAGTAAGCAATGAACTCGCGCATGGGCATGTGAGATTCCTTCTTTAACTGGGTGAGCTGAGCCAACAAAGCATGAGTGTCTTCAAGAGGCTTGAACCTTCCTTCAAACTTGGCTATGAGAGTTGCCCAATTTGTGATGGTACTTGGCACCAAATGATAAAACCAATCTGCAGCAACGCCTTGGAGAGTCTCCACAAACAACCTTACAGATACATCTTCATATTCAACACCATGAACTCCACAAGCAATGTAGAAAGCATCAATGTTCTCATCAGGATGTTGTTGTCCATCACCAAAAAACTTGGGAAAGTTCTTTCGTGAGCCTTCAGGAAGAGCATGTAGGGGTAGAACTAGGCTCAATGGACCAAAAGCATTTCCCCAAGGACCTTGAGCAGCCATTTACATGTCCTTGGTGAAATCTTGAAAAACTTACAAGAAAATAAATTACAATGAAAAAGGACACAGGTATACTTCAAACGAAAGCATGAGGCTTTAGAATGCGTATCGTGTCCCTAGCAAAGTCGCCAAAAAACTGTTGGGTGAAAATTATGTAATCAACTTTTCGATAGATTACACAACTTGGACTTCAGCCACAGCTATGTGAGATGTGAATCTCTCCTCTCGGAAAGGGGAGGCGCCCTTCTTACTGCTAACAGAAGCGATAGTAAATCAAACAAATAATTACAAAATGTACACGAAATTCACGAGTGGGGGGGGTGTGTTACATTCATCCTTCTCTCTTTTTTCAGAGAAGATGTTTACAATGCTTCACCGTTGGAAGTTTAGAATTCTTGATAACCTTAAAACTAACAACTAGCAGTAATACCAATATCTCTATCTCGTCAAAGAAAAGCGTAGAGATACCATAAGTGATTAAATAACAAACAAATAAATTAAAAAGGGAAAGCTCACGAAGACACAAAGTCGTTCCGTATCTTTTTCAGTGTTGGATCCATGCAAAAGTACCGTTTGTCACGTTAGAAGCACAAAGTCTTCTTAGACGCAGCAATTCCTCAAATCAGCATGAACGATTACAAGCATAAAGTCTTATAGATCATTCAACCAGAACATGCAAGAGCATGAATGATTACAAGCACAAAGTCTTGTAGATCATTCAACCAATGATAAACAAAAATAAAAATGCAATCTAAATAATAAATGTAACACAAAGTTTACATAAACTACTTAGAGTCCTTCAGATTCTTCAAACTAATCACTACCAAATACGATCAACTCACAAAAGTATCGAATCCAACGCAAAGTTTGGCTTGCAATCCTTCTCTTTATTAATCGAATCTCATTCACAAAGCATGAACGCAAAGTTTCACAAATTTGCTTCAAAAAGGGCAGCACTTCGTTGCAAAACACTAAAGGATAATATTACAATGAAAATCCCTCACATTATATAGAAAGAGGGATGAGCAAAATAAGGAAAGAGATTGAGAAAATCAGGGAAAGTTAGGTGAGCGATTTTAGGAGATCTCACCTAACTTTGACCAAAGTCAAAGTGTAATTTGTTTTGAAAATATTACATCTTTGGACTTGGTGTAATTACAATTTACAAAATGACATTAAAAAATGTCGAGAAATATTTACAAGATGCATAAAGGGATGCACCGGAAATGTCTAACACTGGAGAACATGAAGCTTCTTCATGTTTCTTTGTTTGGGTGCGGAGTCTTCATACTTCTTCTTGGTCTCCTGCATGAACTTTTTATTTGGAAGAACCAAGATCAAAGGACATCACCTTCAGGATCACTTGATGAAACCTGGAGAGAAACTGCAAGGATGGTGAATCAACAGGCGTTAGCAGAAAAAGCAACATTGGGAAGCGCGAAGCGAACCACAATGTCGAGCAAGCATGAAACGGAGGATGATGCACATAAAATGATGCACGAAGTGGAAAAAACAAGGTTTGGAGCAAAACTGGGAAAAGTGTAAGGGCGCTAAAATTTAGCGCTCTTACATCTTTTGGGAATTCAGACTTTGATGCAGGGGCGCTAAATTTTAGCGCCCTTGCACTTTTTAGAGTTAGAAAATATTTTGACATGTTCAACATGTCAGGGCACCAAAATTCAGCGCTTCTGCATCTCTGGCATTTTTGGGTAAAACAAATGTAACGGTGCATGACAACAGCGCTTGGGGTTTGCAAATTGTTTTTTTTGCATGGAGTTGCCATTGAAATTGGAGAATAAAGAGAAAGCAAGGGTAACAACTTACAAAGATGAAATGCAAAAAACGCTGGAGAAGAACTTCGAATTTCCAAACCACGTGATTGCAGCTTGAGAAGAACTCGCCCAGCAAGAAGAAAAGAAGAACAAAGACCATAAACAATGAAAATGGCGAAATAAAACACTTTTAAGTGAAAGAGAAAATTGAAAACCTAACTCAAGTCGAGCAATAAATTTAGGCATGAAAAGTGGCACGATTGACGAAAAATGCAAAAATCATGAAGAAACGCTCTAGGGCTAGAAAAAGTTTAAGTGTCAAGAAAAAGTGTAATGGCGCTAAAATTCAGCGCTATTACATTTTTAGAAATTTCACTTTCATGCAAGGGCGCTAAAATTTAGTGCCACTGCACTTTTCATACTTAGCCAAATTTTGGCTTTAGAGCAGGAGCGCACTTTTTCAGTGCAACTACATTTTTGCAATTCGATAAGTACGAATAGTGAGACTTCGCGAAGGAGCTCGTTTTGAAGGTCTTCTTGAGGCGAACATGGGGGAATGCTCGAATTGACTATTTGAGGCTTTGGGACGCATTTCAAGGTGGTTTGAAAATCACTCTGTTATGCGTACTTGAACTTCACGAATCCTAGGAAATAGACAAGTTTTGTAGGGGGGTTATCCATGGAATGAGCGCTGCTAGATTCCGTGATAACAATTTGTCATCTTTTTTAATTATGGTAGCACCTAGTTTTATTGTGGAATATTATATCATGGAGACACTTGAGAAGTTTTTGAAGACTCACATCATGATAGTTATTCCCTCATCTCTCTTCTTGGAGTTTGAGTTTCTTCTACATACACCATTGGAATTTTTTTCCTAGGTGGAATGCTTTTTTCACTCTTGGACACTCTTTAGCATTCCTTTTCATGCATTCACCATTTAAGAGATACAAAATGGGGGATGCATTTTTTTATTCTTTCTCTCATATGAGGGGATCCCTATTGTATATGTGTGACTGGTGTATTTCTTATGGGTTTTTCTCCTTTAATCCATTTATGAGAGATATTTTTTCATGGGTACCTAGAATGGACTAGTAGCTAGGAACCATCATTGCATCATCTATGTAGCTTTATATTCTTATATTTTTTACTTCTCCCTAAGTTTCACTTAAGGGGGGTGTTAGTTTGAATAAGGATATTACTTAACTAGTTCACCTCCTAGGTCCTATTCACACTAGCTAGTTAATTTTACTTAGGGTTATCTTAGGATCCTTATATCTTTTTTTTTCTCATGTCATACGATTGTGACATGTTTCATAATCTAGTATTGACTTATCATATCAATTTTCTTATATAAGCAAGGCATCATATATATATTATGTAGTATCATTTAACTTGAGTATCATTGTACCACTATTGTATTTGTAATCAAGAAATATATTATCTTGCTACTCTCTCATGGAAGGTTATTTATGTTTTTTCTAGTGATCCTTAGATCTTGATTTCTTGTGTAACTCTTACAATAAGTTCAACACCAAACCCCAAGCTAAGGAGAATTAAATAAGACAAGAAAAATGTAATGATAACAAAGACTTTGGCTACTAGAGACATAACTGATAAGGATGTGATGGAAGGTACTTAGGTGAATATGTAGATGGAGGAACTAAGGAATCAAATGAAAGGGAATGTATACCTAACCCTTAAATTGGTGTTCCTTTCCCTAAAATTTCATACCCATCACCCAACATCCCTTGATATTTTCTAAGCAAGACCTTTTTGAGGTTTTGAGAAATTTTAACACATCGGGACTCAACATTTCCTTACAAAATAGTTCCATGTAGAAATCAACAGACTAAATATGCAACTTGTCATATTTGAGAGAGATATTAGAGGAAAAACCCAAATAGATGGGGAAGAAGATAAGAGGATCTTTTAGAATTGGGAGGTGATGCATAAAGTGAGGAAGTTGGATCAAGTGCAATATGAGCTAAAGGAAACTAGTTTTACCATGCTTAAAAATTTAGAAAAATGGAACACAACCATAACAAAAGACTATTAAACCTTGAGAAGGAAAAAATATTATAAAAGAGAATCTTAATAAGGTCATCCAAGTTTATACTTGAGTTTTATTCAGAGCTATGCCAAGGCTATTAAAAATATAATTGAGAAACTCAAGATTTTGATATAAGGTCATGAGATCCAAAGTGTGGAAGAAAAGAGCAATAATATTAGTAAGATGAAAAAGGAGGACCCAAGTGTAAGGACCAAGATTAGATAAAAGAAGTACTTCAAGGAGGAAAAGAAGGACCTCCAATATTTCATGAAACTACATGAGGACTTCTATGAATAGGAGATGGAGGCAATTGATATCCTAAACTAGTTGTAGCTTGGGAGAATATTAATAAGGTCATCTAAGTCTATAAGTGTTTTATTAAGAACAATGTCATGAGCATTAAGATTCCAATTGAGAAACTTAAGGTTTTGATTAAAGGTGATGAGATTCAAAGTGTGGCAAAAAAGAACAAAACTATTGGTAAGATGACAAAGGAGGGCCCAAGTGCAAGGACCAAGAGTAGCCAAAATAATTCCTTCAAGGAGGAAAAGAAGGACCTTCAATATTTAATGAAAATGCATGAGGACTTCTACCAATAGGAGATGGAGGCAATTGATATCCTAAAGTAGTTGTAGCTTGGTCTAGTGTGTTTCCCAATTTTTTTGTTGTGTGTTGGTTTTTTTTTATGGGTGTCTTTAGTTGTTGGTGTTTGGGTTCATGAGTTGAATTTTTGTTGTTGTTTTTTTATCTTGTTTTATCTTATGTTGATGTAAAGGGTTTTGATGCCCCTTCAAAATAGGTTTTACCATTTTAATAAAAAATGTTCTTAGAAGGTTGTACATTATTGGTTTCTATTAGAGTCATGTATGTAGTATGATTTTGAGTTGTATATAAATTTGGGGAAATAAATTTATTTAAATATTTGGTTGAATTCATGGTCTAATATATCTACTTAAAGGAGTTTATTTTTTCTTGTATCAATAATCTAGTGTAGTTGTTTTTAGCGACAAATATTTGAATTAGTCTTACACACATTTTCTAGTTTTCTAAAGGATCATTTGTTTTAATTTCATCTCATAAATCACCTTGTCTAAACATTTAAGAAAACTTTCTTAGGTGTTGCAAATATTGAAGAAAAGAGGAGTCACCTTCTCTTGTTAGTTCTCCACTAACTATCAACATTCTAATGATGTGCTTTATCACAATAGCCAAGATCTATTTTCATTCCTTGGGTTTATTTTTGTGTATATTCTCTAGGGATTTGGGGAAAAATTATGAGTGTCAATGAAGTATTCAAATGGAAGTGTGAAAAATCCATCTTCATACCTAGCAATAGCTACAACACAACCAACAACCATGTTTCACTATCAATAGTATCTCTAAATAAAAGAGGAAGCTCAAATCCAATGCCAAGGAAGAAAAGAGCTTAACAGAAATGTATGAGGCAATATGAAATGAAGAATTTGATTCAATTTATTTTGAAGAATCTATAATTAAAATAAATTATGTGATGTTATGGATGAGGAGATTACAATGAGAGAAAAATAAAACATGGGAATTAGTGGATCATCACATAAGAAAATAATGCATTCCACAATCAAAAGGTTGTACAAAACAAAACTCAATGCAAATGTCAAAATTGAAAGACATAAGTCAAGATTGGTTGCTAAAGGAAATTTGAAAAAACTTATAATTGAATATAATAGGGCATATTCGCCTATGACTAGAGTGGATATGGTGAGAAAAATATCAGCATTAGCTACCTAACATAAATGGAAAGTTTATCAAATGGACATGAAGTCAACATTTGTAAATGAAATATTGGAAGAAGAAGTCAATGTTGAATAGCAATATAGATATGAAATCACAAGCCAAAATGCAAGGTGTACAAGTTGAAGAAAGCCTTATTTGAGCTCCAACAAGTGCCAAGAACGTAGTATAACTGAAGTGATTCACATTTATTGAAGAATGGCTTTAGCAAGTGCTAAAGTCAAATTCAAAAGAAAAATGAATTATTAGTTGTTTTTTTATATGTGGATGATTTAATTTATATTGGCAATAGCAATGTGCTGATTGAAAGGTTTAAAAGACAAAGGAATGTGAGTAAATGAAATGGCTGATTTGGGCTTGATGATTTTTTTTTTGAATTGAAATTTTTCAATTGGAGGATGATTTTTTGTATTTCATAAAGCAAAGTATGTTAAGGAAATGTTGAAAATATTTAGGATAACTAATTGTAATCCAATTAGCATGCCAATCAATTTCAGTCAAAAATTGTCAGAGGAAGATAGTAGCAACTAGGTGGAGTCAACAAATTACAAAGATTCGTTGGAATCTTAATGTATTTAATAGTAATAGAACCTAACATTATGTACATAGCTAGTTTATTTTCTAGGTTTATGTGAACACTTTTGGACGAAGAGGATTCTAAGATAGCTTAATGGAACAAGAAATCATGGTATTTGGTAAATTATATTATATTGTATTGGGTTAGTTGGCTATACCGGTAATGATTGAGTAGGTTGTATTGATAATAGCCAAAGCACATTTGGTTATATTTCAAATGTAAGATTTGAAGCAATTTCATGGGCATCAAAGAAGTAGCCCATTGTGCCACTGCCAATATTAGAAGTTGAATATGTTGCAGCAATGTCCACTTGGTAAATTATATTATATAGTTTTGGATTAGTTGGATAAATTAGTAGTGAGTAGGTAGGTTGCATTGATAATAGACAGAGCATATTTGGTTATGTTTTCAATTTAAGATTTGAGGCAATTTCATGGGCATCAAAGAAGTAGTCCATTGTGTCATTACCAGCATTAGAGGTTGAATATGTTGCAACAACATCCACTTGATAAATTGTATTACACAGTTTTGGGTTAATTGACTATGTTAATAGTAATTGAGTAGGTTGTATTGATAATAAACGAGACACGTTTGATTATATTTTCAATTTAAAATTTGAAACAATTTTATGAACATCTGTCAAGCAATTTAATCCATCAATACAACAGATCAGACATATTACTTATTTTAATTGATCATGGAATATATGTAACAGATAATATGGAATATATGCAACTGGTAAATTTATAACCGTACTTGAGAGCAACAAAGAATAGAGAATATTTAAAAATAGCCACTGTTGGCTTGTGTTGTGCTTCCATGTAAGGCTGGACATCCAGAGGACCCCACATTCGCAGCTTCTGGATATAATAGCCGTTTCACTATCCATTCTCCTTATCCTAGAGTAGTGGCGAATAAACATTTTCTTCATTTTACTGTGATTTTTCTCAAAAGAAGAAGAGTGAGTCAAGCAACACAAAAAGAAAACACATGGACAGGCCATAAGGGATAGTGCCCATGGCCCAAGCACTAATTTATTTATGGCATCCAACTAGATACTAACTGACTAACATTTGATGTGATTGATAAACTAAATAACAAACATATTGATGAGGGCGTTATTATTTTTAAATAATATAAGTTTGAATATAACAAAGAGAAAGTTCCACAGTGAGCAATTGGAAAGTCTCTCCTCGGTGGAGGCTCCCCTCCTATGGCCCATGTGCTTCCCATTTAAGAAAGTATTGAGAAAATGTCTAGGAGTAATCAAAATAGGTCAAAGGTGTTAAAATAGGATATATCTATTATATCATAATGATAATTATGTGTTGATTTATAATTTAAGAGGGTTGATAAACAAATGAATTTAAAATAATCTATATTGGATATTTATAATAGTGAGAAGCTTGAGAAAGTAGGGTAGTAGTGACAGATACATAAAGAAGTTCAGGGATAAGAAAATTGAGTAAAAAAGAGAGAAGTGATTCTCAACATACTCCCCCTAGAGACTATCAAATTGTTGGGATTTTGTGTTGTACACTATTGCATAAATTGATTATTATAATGTTGTAATTAAATAATTATTTAGTTGTGGTACATATAGGAGATGTGGTCAACCACACTGGGTAATTATTTGGGGTCACTTGTAAAGTTGAATTGTAACATTGGGTTAATATTTTATATGTAGGAGACATAGAATATTATTTAATATTTGGGAAAATAAATTTAATAACGTGCAAACTTTGTATCTAATAATAAATGAGGGGTCAATGGTTTTATGTTCTCATGGTTTTGAGGCATGTGGTTTTATCTTACCACTTGGTTGTATTTGTGTGAGCTTGAGTCTATAAAAGTAAACATGTGTTTAGTGGCTAAGGTAGGTTGGGTGAACGGGTTGTCATTGCATTGAGCCTTCCTCTAAGGAGTGCATAGGTAATGCATGACATGGGATGCGTGTATTCATGCTTGGACATGTGGAGAATATGTTAGAGAGACTTGGTGTTTCAAAAGCATTCATTGTAACTCTATAAGTGCATGCATTATTTTATTGTTGAATAATAGGTGGAATATGGATGTTTTTTGAGTTTGTGTTTTTCCTTCTTGAAGGTTTTCCCATGATATATCTTGTGTTATCTTGTTGTTTGTCTATTTGATCTTTGCATTATGGTTATTATGTAAGCTTGTATACACATTTTTCTTTCATGAGATCTTATTTAGGAAATGGATTGAATTTCTAGGTATTATGCATTATTTCCTATCAAGTGGTACAAGATCTTTGTCCATGGTTGTCCAAGGTGTAAACTCTCAAGTTTGGTATAACCCTGATTTGAGTAGATCAGGTACAAAGTTGAATCCATGGCTGTGCAACATAGATCTGAGAGATTTCAAGGTATGGACACATTGCGTAGGTGTTTTTTTTGCAGATTTGGAGTTTTGGGGTTTATAGATTTGTTAGGTTTATTGTAAATTTGTGGTTTGAAAAATGTTGGGTCAAAATGGTTTCCTAGATGGGCTTTCATATGGGATTTTTGTAGGGGAAGTTGCATAGATGACCTCTTAAGATGAAATAGACCTCACCATTGGATCCAAGATGGCTGAGAAATGAATATTAATATAAATATTAATTGAAAAATCATAATTAAAAATTAAATTAAATTTAAAGGGGGGTGTATACGAACCCCCCATACCCTCTACATGTGTTGGAAAGCATTAACGTGTTGTACTGGCTAACACTCGTAGGTTCCACCAAAAGTTAGATAGTAGATCCCTCCTTGGCAGGGGCTTAGCCCCTCCTCCCCCCCAACTGGGCCCTTGGTTTGCTAGGAGATTGTGGGTCAGTCCCCAACCCCCTTAGATTTCAAACTACCAAAACAAATACAAAAAAGTAATTTTTTTTTTTTTAAATTCACCATAGTCTGCCACTACCACTAGTGGAGCACCACCAGTTGGCTACTTGAGGGCCATTATAGGGCCGCTCTTGTACCAAAATTGGATTTTTTTTTTCAAACGGGCATAACTTTCACCCAAAATGTCATATTTTGACTTCCAATAGTCGGCAAAATTATCTCTCCGATCACTATGGAGTAGTATAGGTTTGGTTCCTTATTTATTTTTATCAGGTTTTAGGGCCTTGAATTCATATGTTTCTTTGGTACATAATTTTGGACATAACATTTGCATATGCAATTGAATTTTTTATTTTGAATTTGCATTAGAGAGAATTTGTAGTGTACTACATAGTGGATTAGGCAAATTTTTAGTTTGTGGTGTAGATAGCAGTTTATACTTTTTTGATCACTTGTAGGTGTTTAAAATTCAGGGTGTGATTGTGTATGCATCAAAATGTGTCAATAGGTGAAACCTTCATGAAGAACATGTTTTTATATGATATTTATGATGGTACAATTGATTTATCAGTTTTGGTTAGTTTTTGATATAGGTTTACAAGGGTTTTTCAAATTTGAACTTTAATGGTGAAAGGTACATAGGTTGACTTTTATTTTGAAAACATGGATTGACACTTGTGAATACTTGGAGTCTTGTGTTGGTAAGAGTTGAGTGTAGGTACAACATTAGTAATTATTATGGTGTCATGGATATGTAGGTACATTTGAGCATTGGTATGACATGATCATGTATGTGGTTATTTGGAGATGGTGTAGTTTAGGTTTAGGAGATTATTCTTATCTCTTGGATGCTTATTTGATTCCTTGACTATGGTTACTATGTTGAAATGGATTTCTCATTGCACCAAAAGATCAACCTAATAACACTTGATACAAACACCAGATTTATACAAGATCCACAAGAGGCGATTAAGCCATGTCATGAATCCACAATGGGAGAGACAAGCACCAACCTATCCAAGGGGATGAAGGAACCAACCTTCCAACAATCCCCCCAACACGACCATGGGATTCAAACCCATGACCTTGCTCTAATACCATTTATTGCAATGACTTTATCGTTGCACCAAAATGTCGACCTATAACACTCGAATTCAAATGCCAGATTTATACAAGATCCACATGAGGTGGTTAAGTTATATCATGGATGGTTAGAGTACTTGGATAGTTGGATATTGGTACTTGAAACATGTGGTATTATCATGGTGTAATGATAGCCTAGATACATTATTTTATGATTGAGCTTTTGATAGTGATAGTTTGATGATGTAGGATTGATTCTTGATGTTTTGATGTCAGTTGTATCTTCTTGGCTTGGAGATCTTGGTTCTACTTGTTCTTTGGAGCTATCGGGATTGCAATTGAGTGCGTGTGGACAAAGGGTGATCTTCATTCAAGAGTTGGTTTTCACAATTCCATGTATATCTCAATATCATAGTTCAATGAAAGTTGTTAATAGTGATGTGGATTCATCATTTGGTGATGGATGATCTTCTTTAGTGTTTTTTATGTATTGGATAAGCTCTTGGATCCTATTGTTACAAAAGATTTATTTCTCATTTGTAGGTTCACTGTTAGGAGATGGTTATCTTCATGTAATTGGAGATGTTGATTCTTGGTTTAGAGTATGTTTGGTATTGTTTCTTTTTATTCTCTAGATATTAGTTTGAGTGTTGGAATGATACAGGTTCTCTTGAGACTAGGATGTGTGCATTGGTGCATGTGATCTCCTAGGAGGAGGTGTTAGATCATGATGTCATGTTTGGGTTGTTGATTCTTTAGTTGGAGCTTTGGCATTAGTCTTGTTGGTTATCTTGGTATTTAAGTACATTGGTCATTTTCTTGGGAGCTTCATGAGGGTTATGTGTTACATTTGGATCTTAGCATGGATTGATCAGTTTTAGGTGCTCGTGGATACTTGGAGAATTGGGTGAGGTTGGAGTTCTCTTGTGATTAGAGATATTTTCTCTATATGGTTACTATTTGGAGGTTTTATTAGGAAGACCAAGGAGCCTTCACTTGGATATAGATGTGAGTTCATGATGAACCTATAGATGAGCTTTTTCTTAGATTGGTTTGTGATGAATTTGTTATCTTGGAGGAGAATTCTCATTCCCCACTCAGTATATTTGGTGATTTATCATTTGTGAGGTATTTTCCATTCTTATTTTCAAATGTGTTATGTTTTATTCTTTATCTTCTCATAGATATGGATATTGAGCTATGGATAGTTAGTTCTAGAGGATTCATTTGAGGGATGTTTGGCAAGGTTATCTCCTTCTGTATATGATTTTTTTATATTATCATTCATTGATGGGGAGTTTTAAGAGATTTTTATTGGGTTGATTTCCTAGTTTTGGACATGGATATTTTGATTTCGATCTTCCTTAGTTGGAGAGGATTACATCCATGTTGATATTAGATGATACATATGTTTCATTTGATCTATGAGATTGAGTGGTTGGGAGTTGTTGATGCTTTTCATTTGGGGTTAGTAAGAACATCATACTTGACACAGTTTAGCACTTTGAGGTGTTGGTAGAAGGGGATGATATGATTTACAAGTTTTTCTCTCTTTGATTTATGGATACTTCCAAGAGGTTTATTTTTATATGATTTAGGAGATTTATAGAGACATGTTGTGAGAGAGTATGTAGTTATGTGTGTTTCATGTGTGGATAATTGTGATTTTTCTTGGTACTACATGGTTTGATTGTTTTCTACACCTTGGTTTGAGTGTTGATTGGTAGACTTGATATGCCATGATCTATTTTTAGATTTGACATTACCCATGCAATGGGAGTTCTTGGATATGTATGTTCTTCATTGACGAGTTTAATACAGGGAACTTGTGATTGTAGTTTATGGGTTGGACATATTGTTGGCATGATTTTATTGATGTTGTTGATACCTTGGAGGTACGTATGGTTGTATGTACTAGCATATGTTGTGGGTTATATTTTCGATCATGTATGTTTATAACTTTGACAACATGGAGCATTTGTTATCACTTGGATATGATTCTTGTGTTGTTTGGAGCTTTGTGCAGATTGTGGCTTTGAATATTAGATTTTTCTTAGAGAGTTGATTTTATTTGTAGTGAATCAAGCTCATGCAGCTACAACATTGTAATTTTTGAATTTTGAATTTCATTTTTTGGAAGTAATTGAAAGTGGGTTATTTTTTTTCTTACATTTTTGGTGTTGATATATGTTGTCATGTTGCATTTGGATGTTGGGTGGATTGTCTCCTCATCATATACTTGCAAGCTTTGCTATCAGTTTTCAACTAGTAGTTCCCTCACAAGCAAGGGCTTATCCCCCTCGATTGGGCCCCCATTCTAATGGAAGACAATAGGCCAGCCCCCCAACCCATTTGATTTCAAACCACTAAAATAAATAAAATATATTTTAAAAAAATTCACCACAATAGTTGATAGAGAGTTATCTCCAAGTACTATGTAGTGGTATAGGTTTGGTTCCATAATTTTTCTACTCTTTCATCATTTTTTGGGTCCTTGTATTCATATTTTCTCTGGTACACAATTTTTGATATAAATTTTGCATACACAATCAATTTTTTTTATTTTGAATAGGCATTTGAGAGAATTTTTAGTGTACTACACATTGGATTAGGTATATTTTTAGTTTGTGGTGTAGAGAGAGGTTTGTACTTGTTTGATCACTTGTAGGTACTTGAGATTTGGGGTGTGATTGTGTGAGCATCCAGATAATTCAAGAGGAAGCACTTTGAGGGAGTACATGTTTTTATATGATATTTATGATGGTACATCCAATTATCAATTTTTTTGCTTCATGGTACAAGTTTACAAGTATTTTTCAGAGTTGGAATTTGATGGCGATAGGTACATAGGTTGCCTTCTATTTGAGAATATGGGTTACCATGTGTGGAGACTTGGAGTCTTGTGTGATAGTTGAGTGCAAATACATTGTTGGTGATGATTATGGTATCATAGATATGAAAGTAAATTTGATAATTGGCATGACATGATAATGCATGCGGTTGTTTGGTGGTGGTGTGGTTTAGTTTTAGGATATTGTTCTTATCTCCTTGATACATGTTTGGTTCATTGACTATGGTTACTCATTTTTTGACTTGTTAGAAAATAATATGTGTGGTTAATGTTGTGTTTGATTCTTTAGGTCTACAAGATTATCTTCTTTGATATCTTTGTTTCCAGACCTTACTAACGTGATGATGAGTTTGCATGTTTCATTGTTTTGGATCTAAAATTTATGTAGTGTGGGTTGGCCACCCATTTGGTTGCATTGGGATGGCTTAGATGTAGGTTTTCTATATCTAGGATATTGATCAAGTGTTGATGCAAACTTTGTTAGTTAGACTTGTATGTGGTCATTTGTGCATTAGTATGTTTGCATTGTGATGAGAAGATGGATGGTTAGAGTAGTTGGATATTCAAATATTGGGAATTATATGGTTTTACATGATGTCACGATAGCTTGGATACATGATTTTATGTTTAATCTTTTGATAGTGATGGTTTGATAATGTAGGATTGATTCCCGATGTTTTGATAGCAATTATATCTTCTTGGCTTGGAGATCTTGGCTCTACTTGTTCTTTAGAGCTGCTAGGATTTCAATTGAGTGTGTGTGGACCATGGGTGATCTTCATTTAAGATATGGTTGTCATGATTTCATATGTAGCTTGGTATCATGGTTTAGTGGGAGTTGTTGAAAATGATGTCGATTCATCATGTGGTGATGACTGATCTTATTCAATTTTTTTTGTCTTGGAGGGTCTCTTGGATCGTATTGTTGCAAAAGATTTTTTCTCATTTGTAGGTTCAATTTTAGGAAATTGTTATCTTCATGTGATTGGAGATGTTGATTATTTATTAAGAGTTTGTTTGGTATTGTGTCTTATTATACTCTAGACACTAGTTAGAGTTTTGGCATGATACAAGTTCTCTTGAGACCAAGATGTGTGCATCGGTGCATGTGATATCCTAGGAGGAGATGTTAGATCATGATGTCATGTTGGGTTCCTAATTCTATGATTGGAGATTTAGCATTGGTCTTGTTGGTTCTCTTGGTATTTGGGTATATTGGTCATTTTCTTGGAATCTTCGTGAGGGTTTTGAGTTACATTTTGAGCTTAGCATGGATTGATTAGTTGTAGGTGCTCATGGATACTTGGAGACTTGGGTGAGGTAGGAGTTCTCTTGTGATTAGATATATTTACTTGAGATGGTTACTCTTTGTAGGTTTTAGCAGGAAGATCAAGGATCCTTCACCTAGATATGGACATGAGTTCATGATGGACCTATAGAGGAGATTGTTCTTGGAGTGAGTCATGATGACTTGGTTATCTTGAAGGAGCATTCTCATTCCCCACTCTTGGTTTACTTGATAGTTTGTCATCTAAGAGTTATTTTTCCATTCTTATTTTTTAGATGTGTTATGTTTTATGATTTATCTTCTCATAGAAATGGATCTTGAGCTATGGGTAGTTAGTTCTAGAGGGTTTATTTGAGGGATATTTGCCATGGTTATCCCCTTGTGCATATGAGTTTATTTATGTTATCATCCATTGATGAGGATTTTTAGGAGATTTTTATTGGGTTGATTTCATGGTTTTGGGGATGGATATTTGAGTTTTATATTCCTTGCTTAGATAGGCTTACATCTATGTTGATATTACATGATACATATGTTGCATTTTATCTATGAGATTGAGTGGTTGTGTGTTGTTGAGCCTTTTCATTTGGGGTTGGTAAAATAGATTAGCACTGATGAAGGGTACTCCCCTTACAATCTAAAACTCACAAAAACAATAGATAATGGCACAAACAAAATTCAAGATGGAAAGAAAATATTTTCTATTATCACTGAAATGAAAATGAAATTACAACATTATATTTTCCATCACATGGGCTTTTTGATTACATAAATTTGCAAGTCTGCAAATTGGAGCCACCATCTACTCTACTCTAGCCTCCTCTCTGTAGTCCCCCTTTACATCCTTTATTTAGAAGGTGTAACCCCCTTACAATCTAAAAATCACGAAAACAACATATAATGGCACAAACAAAATGCAAGATGGAAAAAAAATATTTTCTATCATCACTTAAATGAAAATGAAATTACAACATTATATTTGCCATCACATGGGCTTTCTGATTACATAAATCTACAAGTTTACAAATCGGAGCCACCATCTACTTTGCTCTCGCCTCCTCTCTGTAGTACCCCTTTACATCCTTTATTTGGAAGGTGTAACCGCCCTAGAATCTTCTGGAAGGTGTAACAACCCTAGAATCTTCTGGAAAGTGTAACTTCCTCAGGAAGATATTTTGAAATTTTATTAATTTTGGTATTACAACTTCGCAGGGTCATAACTTTTGATCCGACCGTTGGATTTTCTATTATAATACCTTTTCAGAAAGGTCTTGAGAAATTTCATGCCTCTTTTGATTTCCACCAATTTTTAGGCCCATTCGGAGCCTCTAAGTTCCTCAAAATTGACCTTGAAGATTTTACTAGAATTTTTCAAAAAATAAAATTTTTATATCTCTCAGATGACAAATGGTATTGAAGTGATTTCTTCACCATTGGATTCAATTTACCATTCTAGAGGTCTGTGTAATATTCTATGTCCAATTGTGCATAAATGCAAACTTACTAAAATAGTAACCTTACCAAATTTAGCCCTTATTGAAAAGAAACAACATTTTTTTTGGGTGATGCAAGATTGCTCTTACACCCTAGATGATCCTGCATCAAGCACTTTGAGGTGTTGGTAGAAGGGCATGATGTTAGTTATAGCATTTTCTCTCTTTGTTTTATGGCTACTTCCCGGATGTTCATGTTTATATGATTTGGGAGAGTTATGGTGACATGTTGTAAGAGAGTATGCAACTATGTGTTTTCATGTGTGAATCATTGTGATAATTCTTGGTACTACATGGTTTTATTATTTTCCACACCTTGGTTTGATGTTTATTGGTAGACTTGATATGCCATGATCTATTTTTAAATTTTATATTACCTATGTAGCAAGAGTTCTTGGATACATATGTTCTTAGTTGACAAGTTTTATATAGGGAGCTTGTGATTGTAGTTTATGGGTTGGACATATTGTTGTCATGAGATTACTAATGCTGTTGATACCTAAGAGGTATGGATGGTTGAATGTATTAGTATATGTTGTGGGTGATATTTTCATTCATGTGGGTTTTTACCTTGGACAACAGTTTGGAGCCTTTATTATTACTTGTATTTGATGCTTGTGTTGTTTGGATTGGTGCATTTTTACCTTGGCTTGTTCCTTTTGAAAGGAAATATGCATCCACCCAAGATAATTTCCACATAATCCAAATAGAGAAATCTATCCAAATAAATATTTAGAATCCATATGCAAAAGAATAGATAATATACCATCAAACATGACACAAGATATACCCTAGGAAAACCCTCAAGAGAGAAAACTCCCACCTCTAAAATCATCCATCACTCATATATTATTCAAAAATAAACATTACAATAAATCTTCAGAGTTCTTCATGAACACCTTTAAAACATCAAGCCCTCTACAAGTAATTCATGCACAAGCTTGTAACCACATATCCCATGTCATGCTTCAACCCTCACAAATGCTAATAAGAGATGCTCTCAACCAACCAATAAGCCAACCATCCAACCTTAGACAACTACCCATGTGTTTGCTTTTATAGGAACAAGCTCACACAAAACCACCAAATGGTATTATATAAAACCATGTGACTAATACCATGGGCTTACAAAACCATTAACCCCTCATTTAATTCTTGGTACTAATTTTTCCCAACTTTAAATATTTTTCCATGTGCAACCCCACATTAAATATTTAATTGAATGTTACATACAACACATAAAGTGGCCCCAAAAATGTTATCCCATGTGATGTATGTATCCCTAGATCCACTAAGTGCACCACATAATAAATAAATAAATATTACTTTAATAACATTATTCAAGGTGGACAACATACCTTTTCTTCACATTCTCCCACTTGTTGTATGCATTGCATAAGGGGTAAACAAGTAAACTCAAACATGAACAAGGGAGCAATCCCCATAGCAACATATACCATCAAGGAATCAAAGTGTTCCATGTGCTCCATCAATATACCTACAACAAGAATCAAGGTGACCACCATCTCAAGTACAAATTCTCTCATCCTCCATAATGCCAACACACAAAGATAAGAAAGCATCCAAAGAGATGCAACACTATCTATCACAAAGAAGCATAAGTCTTGCCTCCAACTAATATCCCAATACACAAACACTCAACCCAAAGGTAACAATATGCATTAGTAGTTGTCAAGATATAATCACCATAGAGGAAAATAACACACAAAAAATGCTAACACATCCAACTATCCATACCTCAAAGGTATACAAATCATAACAAGTGAACCTCATGTCATCAACATATACAACCCATACATGCAATCACAAGTCCAAGTGCCAAACTTGTCATATGATGAACACACACATCTAGGAACTCCCACTGCATAGGTAATGTCAAATGTTAAAATGATCAAGGCATCCAAATATCAACCAATAACGTCACATATATGTGTAACTAATATCATGTATTACCAAGGAACATCCACAAAGATATGTAAAACATGCAAACCAATACACTATAATAGATCTCTCACCACAAGTCTCCATAGCTCTCCCAAGTTCTCTACACCCCAAAAAGGAAAGAGATAAAGGAACCGCCATGTCATCACCAAAGAATAATGAAAAAAAATGACCATTAACATAGTGATCACCATAGCTCCACACAAGATCTCAAAGCCAATATCATGTGAATACAAACATCTAGAAAGTAGAAAAGGACCAAAGAGAGAAAGTACAAATCAAAATCTTTAGCATGTCCCTCTACATGAACCTCTAAATGCTAAGCCGTGATAAGTATGGTCTCCATCTTAAAACCCCATAGAGAATAATATTATCCACATCTAACCATAGCCAAGATGCATGCATCTCAAACCAAAGGAAGATCAAACCAAATCCATTCCAAAACCAAGGGAATAAGCCTGATAACATATCCTAAACTCAACATCAATGAATAATTTCACAATGCATAAGGAGATAAACTTTCCAACATCCCTCAAATGAACCCTCTAGAACTAGAAAACATAACTCAAGATCTATATCCACGAGAAAATAAAGCATAAAACATAATGCATCTAAAAATAATAATGGGCAATACAATAGATGATTAATTGCCAAGTAGACTAAGATTGGGGAATGAGAATGCTCCTCCAAGATTTTCAAGTCATCATGACTCATCTAATAACAATCTCCTCTTAGGTCCATGTTGAGCTCACATCCAACCAAAGTGTAGGCTTCTTGGACTTCCAGCTGAAACCTCATCAACGAGTAACTGTCTCAATAAATGTCTCTAATATCAAGACATCTCCTAGCCTCACCTATGTCTCCAAGTACCCATGAGAACCTATTACCAATCAATCCATGCCAAAATCCAAATACAACATAGCACCATCATGAAGTTCCCAAGAAAATTATCAATGTACCCAATACCAAGAGAGCTAACCAATATCAAAGTCAAAAGTTCCAAAAAATGAATTAGGAACTCAACCATGACATCATGATCTCACATCTCCCCAAAAGATCATATTCTCCAATGAACATATCATGTATCTCTATCATGCCAACACTCTAACATGTGATCAAGGGTACATTATGACATAATACATAACCATCCTATCAAACAAGGATCTCATGTCAAATGAAAAATCATGACACCTCAACCAAAGACTAAAGAAGTCCTCCAAGGATAACCAAGATGTCAACATCTACATACCACGTGAAGATAACCATCTCCTACAAATAATACCATCCATCATCAAATGATGAATCCACATCATTGTCACAAGCTCCCATTGAACTATGATACCAAACTCTCCATAGCAACATGGCAACCATCCTTTAAATAAAGATCATTTGTGCCCCCAACACAATCAAAGAACTCAACATCGAGCTCCTAAAGGCAAGATTACAAACCATGATCTCTAAATGAAGAAGATACAACATTGCCAAACCATCACTATCACAAGCTCTCTATGAAATGTGTAATCAATCTATTCATGACATTGTGATAATAGTATCCTCAATAAATATCAAACAAAGGCCCTCACACAATCAAAGAACTCAAATACAACATGAGCTCCCAAGAGGAAAATTAAAACTATGATCCTTGATCCAAGAAGATACACCGCTACAAACCAAACTAGAATCAATCCAACACCACCAACAAAGCATCCACATAAACAATCATGTAATGCCAAATTCCCTAAAGCACAAGGAACATCCATGACACCATGATCACCACCAAATATACCAAAAACAAACTCCAACTGTGTCATACATGTTTGCATCACATAGTCAACTACATAGGTCCCACATCACGACTACACCTAGTAATACCATCTCTCCATCTCAACATGACAAACAAACTAGCAAAAAAAGTGACTAAACCAAGCCAGAAATCTAAATCAGCAACAAAACTGAAGCATTTATGTTCATAGACCAAGTCATAAATGTAGCTTGTAAGCATAAAAAACCTACGACACTACACAAATCGTAGATGCAACTGTAGATACCTGAAATTGTCCTAGCCTACGAAGTAACATTTAACACTAATTATCGTCTTTCCCTGATGATTAAATAATGTTCAATTATTTAATTATTGTCTAATATTGTATTTCCACTATTAATTAAATGACTATGTTATTTAAATTAATTCACTTTATCATTAATCTTTGTGATTAGTTAAATAAATCTGAGATATTTAATTATGTTTTAATCCTTATTCTATCTTGATTAATGAAATAAATCTTATTTATTTAATTACATATTTAATTATAATATTTCTCTAATTTAATTAAATAATAATTATTAGTTATTTAATTATCCTCTTTCCTCTCAACATTATCCACTTCCTTAATAATAAATAAAATATTTTATTTATTTATCTAATTCCCACTTACACATTCCTCAAATAATTAATTATTATCTCGTGCATTTCTACCTCATTCATAACACACACTCTCTTCTAGTCAACTAGATAATCAATGTCGACCCACTAATCAATCAAATCAGTTCACTCCCACTCAGTGTGTGTTAATGAAGCAATTAATTCCTCATGCAAACAGTTAACTGAAATATTGCAACCAATTGCAATCAGTTAACTCGTTCATCAATTCCTCTTAAGGATTCTTGACCCTTGATCTTGATCATCCACACCTTAATCCTGATCGTTCATTCAAATCAAACATTTCTATAAAAGTATCCCTCATTCCTCTTTGAAGGCTAACCAAAAATCTTTGGAATTTTGCATCTATTCATCATATTCATTCATATTGAGATTGAACCAAAGTAGTGCATACATAGCTAAGAGAAAAACAAGACAAAGAACAATGAAGGTCATTCAAGGGTAACATGGGAAGGTATTATTGTCTCAACCTATTATGTTATATGTCGCAATTATGCTTTATTGTTTGATTGATTTGAGTAGTAAACATGGATTATAATTAGTGGTTGTTGTATTTATTCATGCTTTATGATGTTTCTCATTTCCTAGTTGATAAATTGGTGAACCCGATGTGAAGCTAACTATTTTTTTATAAAATTTTAAGAATTTTTGATACACAAGAACAACATTGCATTTGACGAAAATAATGATGCATCTGTTGAGAACGACACCACATATGTGGGTGTGATGCATGCAAAGATTTTCGTGTCGCATTTGTCACTTTTAGAACCACATCTAACTGTCATTAATTTTTTGTGTTGTTTTATGCTAACGTTTTCTTTTTCATTACTTGCACAGGTATGATAATGGTGTTTTGATGATATAACATTTGAATCAATTATTTTGGGTTATCTATTGCTTTTTTTTGTTGATTTATGTGTCTACAGGTTCTATCATGTAGTCAAATTATTGTGCCACAATCATCATATTCAGTACTACATTTGTTTGATAGAGAACCACAATAGTCAGTCTAAAACTTGCAACTACAAACCGCAACTATCTAACTATGCATCACATCCGTTCTGACAGAGCACCGCAAATGTCAGGAAGGTAAATTTGATTTTTCAAGTTTTTATTTCTAATTTATTGTCTAAATTTAGTAGATTAATCTTTTAGGTATTAACTATTTCTATCATATTTGTGGCTTCCGCTAGGAAAAGAAAAAAACCTTGAAATTACTAATAGTTTTATTGCAGCTCACCATTTAAAGACAAAATCTAAACATGCTAATGAGTAGATTCAGGTTCTATTTTCAAAGAATATCTACAAGAACCTTGTGTAGCTATTCTTGTTTGATATCTATTGTTTTCTATGTTCTTACAAATGTCTCAAGTTGAAAATTGAAAAATTCCAAGTCATAGAGTCACTTAGGAAATTGTTATTCAAAAAAAATCTAGTGCATCACAATTGTTAACATGTGCATTGCAAATGTGTTTCTACAAGAAAAAAATTGTGTGATGCATTTATTAATCTCGATGAAACATATGTCTTTGTTAGAAAACCACAACTATCTCTATCTATAATGCAACTATCTAAGATTGAACTACATCTGTGTCCAAAAACTTAGCAGAGTCAGAAAACCACAACTGTTTAATTTAGCAATGCATTTGTGTATGTCCCATAATTGTTGAGACTTGTAATGCATTTGTTGTTGTCTATAATGCAATTTTTGATTTTTGTATACTGCATTTGTCTATCCTTGTACCATGTATTTAATACTCTATCGTATCTATCATACAAATGAATCAAAGCATATTTTAGAATGTACAGAACACTGACTTTATTTTACATAGAAACCAGTATTAGAATATATTATTTTTCTAGTTTTAATCCTACATTTTTAGAAAAATTTCTAGTTTTACCTAGGTTTAAACTTGCATCCCTAGTGCCATCTTAAGTCTTAGAAATTCATCTTAGTGTCTTAAAATCAGAAAAAAAATAGTGATTAATCTAGGGTCATCTCTTGAAATTCTTGAAACCTCATTTTCCAAAATTTATCCCATTAACAAAGTAGGGTTTTAACTCACAAGTTTAGTTGAAATTTGACTTTTTATCAATCACCATCATTTATCCTTCTTTGAGATTTATGAATTTTTCATTAGATTACATTAGTCCTTCCAAAAATTTGTCAAGTAATCTCCTTTTAAGGTCAAAATTAAAAAAAAATTAGGGTCTTTGCATTTGCAAAATCTTTTCAGAAAGTCCCAAAAAAATAGGTTAATCTCATACTAGTCTTATATTTTCTTTCCTAAAAGTCAAAAATCCAAAAACATAGATTGAACTTCATAATAGTCTTGCATTCATCCAAAAAATTCTAAACAACCAAAAACATTTTAAAATCCAAAATCTAAAAATATCAAAAAATCAAAAAATCCTAAAAATACCAAATATCTGAAAAGTCAAAAAGTCAAAATATAATGTTTTATGGTTGTCACATGCTCCCATAGAAAACGTAAAGAGATGAGTTCTATGTTCGACCATACATAAAACCCCACTAGTGACATGCAATTTGGGGCAACCTCTAATGATTAAGCAAACTCACAGTCACAAAATCTACCTTCATTTGACAACTATACCTTACATGAAGTAGAACAAGGGCTAACATCAGAAGAAATAGACAATGCTTCACAAGATCCCAAGATCTTGTGAATCATGGATGAACTAATAGTTTTTGACCCTAATAAATATTTATTCCAACTTGCACAAAGTGGAGCTCAACTTCCAACTGACTTTGACATCTCCATGATTATAGGGGAAGCACCAAGCACAATAATAGAAGGACAACGTGTCTTTAATCAACCACCATCAGCTCACCTACCATATCATCACAATAATTGAACACATTCTTGCCACCTGGTTAAACTTCACACTTTACATCAATTGTTAGCATCCCACCAACGCCCACATTCAGAAAATAGACAACAAATCCATTTTCTTCCACCTCTTAGACTGTAGCACAACAAACTAACACTACACCTGCAACACAGAAAGTCACCAACCACAATTCACCTAATAAAATATGAAGTACAAACCCTTCATTTTCAAGACCGCAAGTGAACACAACGTCCACTTCACAGAACACAAACGTACCTCCAACAAGGACTAGATCCTTTTTCGGATCAAGTCAAAATGCCAACTTCAATCCATCACAACAACAATAACTAGTTAATCTTGGTTCCACTTTCACATCTAGTTTCAGCCAACCTCCACCACAATTTAATCCCACTTTCACAACACACTTTCAACAAAACATCCCACCCATGCAGAAACACCGCTTAGATCCAACAAATCAAAACATGTATGGATACAATTCCACTTCACATCATCAAAACACCAACCCATTTAGAAGCCCTTCATAGGGTTTGACACAATACCTACAATCAAACACAACGCTTGCGACACTATCACTTATGGATATTTTAGCTCAATAGATGAAAACCCTACAACAATAGTTGTCAACTATGCAAGTATTTGGGAATAAGAAACATACTTGATAGAGGAATTATGTCCTTACCCATTTTACAGGAGCATCTATATGTCTCCCTTTCCAAAAAAAATCATCATACTAAAGTATGACAAGTATAAAGGGAAAGGAGATCATGTCAAACATGTAAGAGAGTTTCATACAACCTCCTTGCATGTAGCTTTTGATCACACCTACTTAATGAGAATTTTCTCACAAATTATTGGAGGTCAAGCCCTTGAATAGTTTTCACATCTACCTAGACAGACATTAGAACATGGAGCGAATTAATGGACAAGTTTATAGAACACTTCTCATATAACATTTCAAATGACATCAACATTGTCAATCTATGTAAGAAAAAACAAAAGAATAGCAAAATATTCATTGCATTCTTAGAAATCTAGAGAAGCCTTGCTAGTAAGTGTCCATTCCATATACCAAAGAAGAAATTGGTATAGATATTCATGGAAAATCATAAAAAAGAGGTGATGCTTCACCTACAAATCTAGTACTCGAACATGTTCGAGGAGGTCATTGAAAAATGTCTCTCCATTGAGAAATCCCTTATTGGCAAAGGGATAGTCAATTTTTTTAAGGAGAACAATAGTTATCCTAACAATTCAAACAAGAAGAACAAATTTTGGTCAAGTAATAAAAATGTGGCAAACAACAGCATAGTAGATGCTAAGGTCATTAACAAAGCTCAACCTATGATTAATTTGAAAGGACCATCAACGAAAAACAATAGTAATCCATCACATAAACATAGTACAAAACACTAAACAAC